>CM034147.1:680307794-680362872 GCA_019776745.2 Taxus chinensis
ATGACGTGGGGAGAAAGTATTTAGTTTATGATTAGGATTTATATGCTATGTTATAATCTCTACAAAAGTGGAGGTCTGCTACTTATTTTCCAAGGAGTTTGAGTTATATACAAACCATCAAGCTACTTCAATTCATAAATAGTCAAGGTAAGTTGAATGAAAGACATGAAATGATTTGAACTCTAGAAAGGTTACTCATTTGTTTTAAAGCATAAGAATAGAAATTAGAATGAATTTGTAGACATGTTGAGTATACAATGTGTATTATTAATTGAGATACGCGTAGACGTCATGAGATTTTATTTCGTAAAGGAGATTTGTACAAAGGATGAGTATTTCATGGATGTATGGAAAACATACACAAAACTAGTGAGTGTAGATAGAATTCCATGGTTGGACTATTTCTTGCAAGAAGGATTATTGTTCAAGGGAACAAAAAAGTGCATACCCCAAGGATTCATGCAATCTCGTTTGGTCAAGCAGAAGCATATCGGTGAATTATTTAGGCATTATCGTGTTCGTAAAATATTGCGCAACTGAGTGAGAAATATTGTTGTCAAGGATGGCTATTGATGTGATAAGGCATGTGCAAGGATGTAGGATCTTCTAGTTGGAAAAATAGAGTTAGAATACAGGGCTGGATAAACTATGTCCTATTCTAGAAAAAATGTGGGATTAATTGAGCTTGTATTTTGTTTTGGGATTTTATAAAATGCAAAGGCGTTATGAATCAATATTTTTTGTGGGAGATGGACTTTCTAAAATGGATCATTTTAGTTGTTTGTAAAAATGCTACTTACGTTCTACACTTAGTTATTTTTCTAGGGATATGTTAAATTGCGTAGCTTTTTGCAAAATATTTTGTCTAATAGAGATACAAAAAAAATTGGACATTTTTTAGAACACTAAGGAAGAAGTAAAATAGAAAGCTACGATTTGGTTTTGTATATCATCCTCATACATATGGTCAAATATAGTTGGTTGACAAGATTCAATTAGTAACCTATTATAACATTTAGTTGGAGAAAAGTTGAATCTTGAACTCATTCTTGGTGTGAGTTGAGTTTCTGTATAACAATTTAGTAAATTGAAAAGCTAGAAGGAGCCTCTTCTAGATTATGTATGGACATAGTACAATAGGTTTTGTAGATTTTCAAGACATAAGAGATCTTGTAAGGGAGAAGAAGATAAGAGAATAAGAGTTTTCTAACTATATGCATGACATAGACCATCAATTACATGAACATTTGAAGAGGAGTAATGTGCAGTATAAGCAATGCATAAATGTGAATAAGAGGGAGAAAGAGTTTCAAGATGGAGACATGGTCTTAGCACATCTAAAAAGGGGGAGGATCCCAAGATCCAAATATGACAATCTAAAGTGGAAGAAAATTGGACCATATAGAGTGATAAGAAAGATGTCCAACGCATACGAGATAAAGTTTCCATAAGGATATACATTTCACATATATTTAATTTTGTGGATTTGTACCCGTATCTTGCAGGAAAATAAGTGAAGAGTGTGAGAGATGAAATTCTTGAGAGGTAGATTAGAATAAATAATTACTAGAGAAAGTGTGTGATAAGATTGATATTGTAATTGGTTCCATAGTTGGTAAAGGATGCGCAGAAAGGACTACAAAGAATATATCTTTAAGTGGAAAGGTTGAGATGTAGAAGATGTGACATGGTTGAGCACATCAAAAATTGTTACTTGTGGAATTCACATGAGCAAAAAAATCATGGTTTGTTTCTCTTACTTGAGTTGTATGATGCAGAAGCATACGAGTTCACAAAAAATACCGCATCATCGAAAGATCACTCCAAAGTAGGAATACTCATTTTTTGGCATGTTTTTAAGTTTGTTCGACTTGTAGAACTTGCAAGTTAGCTTGTAATGTTTGCAATATATTTTTTATTCTAGAACATTTCTCTGAAGTTGGTACAGAGATAGAACCTACAACACAAAGAAGAAGAAATGATTATGCAATTTTTGACATTTTCAAAGTCACATAACCCACTAGAATACATTTATAAATTGTATATTGTGCACACAATATCAGGGTAACATCATTCATTAATGAAGAGTGTGAACTCATAGTACAACACCATAGGGAGCACCACTTACATTCATGGAGCAAATCTAGATTGAGCTCGTAGAGAGTTAATATAAAGTATAACTATTCATATCACACATAGGAGGTCTTGATAATATTTCACATTGGAAAAAGAATTCCACACTTGTTGTGCAAACATGTAAAGACTTCAAATATAGATACACCATTTTGTGTGGCATACCATAGGCATGTGTTATGGATATGTGTTTGTCTAAATGGTGTGCATCTATCTATGAAGGTATGACGCAATTAGATAATGGGGGATCATGGAAAAAGTTGGAACATTGTGAACTATGGTGATTTTGTAGTAGTTCATAATTAAAATGTCGCTTTGTGATGTTAATTACCTAGCGATGGAAGAGGAACAATTTTGCAACATCTATATTTTTTGTACTTAATTTTTCTTATATGTTGTTTGAAGGCCTTGGTCGAGGGGTTGGTTTTGCTATCTGTAGGTTTCCTATGTGAAGATTGGTATATTTTTCAAAGGTTGAAGACACCAAATAATTTGAGGTGGATATTTTGTAGAGATAACAACTAAAGTAGATAACCCATTCAAATTCCAACATGGATTTGTAGAAGCTTGTAAGTCTCGATTGTAGTAGAATGTGAGTAACACATCACTTGTGGGAATGTCGTAGTTTATAATTTGTGAAGTTTGTAACAAGAATATTATTGTGCATGTGATTTTATTTCCTCATTTGAAGTTAATGATCTCGAGTTTGTTGTTTCATGTTGTGTATTGGACTTTTTCGTGTATTCATTATTTTTCTGCATGAGTACTTCAACTGCTATCCTAAGGTAATTGGGATCTACTTATATAGTTGGTCATGCCATCTCCTAATATTCCTAAGCTTATGGAATTAAAATGCAAAGTCTAAAGGACCCAACAGTAAACCAAAACACAAACAATTGACATTTCTCAATAATTGTGCCTTCAAACATTTTATTATTCCAAAATTCATGGCTTGAACGGGATTGTATGAAAAAAATTGCACACATGGATGATTGCATAACTGACCTGATATTGTGTAAAGGAGTTGCACACTCAACAAAGATTGTGCAATGGACTCGTGCACTCTACAAAATGCAACACAACACTCGGCAACCTACCAACAACAAACCTCTTTAATGCATGGCCTGCCAAATCCTACAACAAAATGCAAACATGAACTAACTCAAATTGTTTAATTATTTTTGGTTGATACAAGATTGACTATGAACTAGGGTTTAATGTGAAATTTTAATATTATTATTAACGAAAGTTTTTGGGGCATACATTAGGGTTTGTGACTAGTGTATGATTAAATGGTCATTTAATTGTGCAATCCCACGAAAATAATCAAATACATAAAAGAAAAGAGAAAGATATTCTAAAGAAGATCTACAATATAAAATACAATAAAAATAAATTTAAAAATTAAAAAATTAAAATTAAAAAAAAAATGGAAATTAAAAAAATCGTACTGTCAAATCTATTCAAAATTACATTTAAATTAATAATTTTAACATATAAGTCCATTAAAACAATTCTCTTGATGTAAATTGTATTGTTCTATATTGTAGATGTTTAAACATCTACAACATATAAATTTAATGTATGCAATTAACTGTTATAAACCAACATAAATTAATATCAAATAAATACCATACGGCTAATTTTAAATGTCTATAACAAAGGGAAGAAATGTTCAATATGCATAGTTTGCACCTTTGAACTTTTTCCCATCTACAAAAATGTCAACTTCAAATCTTATCAAGAACTCAAACTAAAAGTTAATTTGGATGTATCAATGAGGATATAAAGATTGGTAATTGAATATACACCTGTCCGTAGGAAGACAATATAACACAAGCTTTATGGAATTGATTTGCATCATGACAATGACAAAAAAACTTTTAACGAATTGACTAAGACTATGACCCGGGTGACACTAGATTGTTTGTCCCCACTCATTTAAAGTAATGGAAGCGACCCTTACCCAATCAAAAAAGAAAAAAATCAAGTCTCATCTATACCTATGTGTTGAAACTTGGTAGGTAAGACACAAGTTATTGATAAGATGGAGTTGCAAGTTACGCCGGAGAGGGAATGAGATTTGTGTATGCAATATAGTCTGGATACAAAGTGAAGGTGAATTGTGTTTGTATTGCATTACAAGTGGGGTTTGCGTATATATATGTACAACTCTTAACTTATTTAATGTCGGAGTTTACCAATGGATCCTAGATCGTGGTATTGTTTTGTGCGCATGATGGGGGAAGGAGTATTTCCATGCCTTGTACGCCGTGTGCCAATTCTGTGTTGCAAAGTCTTTTCTCCTCCTCCTTGCGTGCTTTTACGTTCTTGGTATATCTCATTCTTGCGTAGCGTTCAAACGTAAAAGCTGGTAGGATTTGTAGATCGTTGATGGCACGAACTCTTGACATTGCTGTGAATGTTAGTCCTTGACGGTCAACGTTTCCGATGTCTACTGTGGCCTTGTCAAGAGTTAGGCCTTGTGATTTGTGGATGGTAAGGCCCCAAGACATTTTTAGTGGGATTTGGCGACGATTTCCACGTGTGACAGGAGGTAGGGGCAAGTGGGTTGGGTTGAGTATGTCCCATGGGGGCCCTTGGTAGTGTTTGAAGTTGACAACAACAAAGGATGGCAAGTCTGGTGGTTGTGTTTCTGGGTTGTACACGACATCTGTCACTTGCCCGAGTGCACCATTAACCAATCCTGAGCTAACCCATAAGTTAGATGTCAACATGACCTCTTGTCCTGTGCATAGGAAAACTACTGGGTCTAGTTGAGTGTCGTTGATGTCTGAGTCAGAGTTATGTTTGCTTTGTTCTGCGATGCTCATTGCAATTGGTACGTGCAAGGATTTTAGCATTTGTTTATTGTGCTTGTTTGTTAGGTCCTTTGTTGCAAATAGGTGCTTCTCAGTCATGAACATGGATTGCTCTGAGGTAGACATGCACGACTTTGTACGTGACATGAGAAGAGACCAATCCTTAACGGTTGCTTCTGCATTTCTGATGTTGGTCAACATTTCTCTGAATTCAAGTTGTGTCGAGTTTAATCCTTGTTGCCTAAAGTTTGTGTCCAAGGTGATCACGGTATCAAAAGCATGCCAAAGGGAGCTTCCTACTTTGTTGCCTACATATAATGGTACATCGTTGACCGGAGGGAGCTGGCCTAAGTCTCCCACCAAAATCATTGAGCAGTTACCGAACGCGTGGTTACTATGTTGGGGGAATGCCTCACGAAGTCTTTTGTTGATGTTGTGTAACATTGTAGGACCTATAAAGCTCATTTCATCTATGAGTATGTAATGTATGGGACTCATACGCTCTTGGAAGATTGCTAGGGCTTGGCCTTCAAGAGGTTTCATGTCGGATATGGGTATTCGGAGGGAAGAATGTATAGTAGATGATTTTATATTGAATGCAGCAATACCTGTTGGGGCTAGTACAAGGAGGGAAGATTTTAATTTGCCAGCCATATTTTCAAGCCCATTTCTTATGCATTGTATGAGGTATGATTTTCCTGTACCAGCGGTTCCCTGAATGATCATCTTCAATGGTGGGTGTTCCCCTTGTTGAGTTGCATGGGAAAGCACAATTGAGTAGGCAAGGTGTTGTTTTGATGATAGCTGCAGAGCGTCTAAATGGGTAGGTGGAGTAACAACTGGTGGTGAATTTTCAGTGCGGGCAATGTCTATGAATTTAGGTGCACTTATTTGTAAGGCAGCAGGGATTGAATGAACCTTCCAATCATGGTTAATGTCAAAGTCACGGAGGCCTATCATGTCTACATCATCAATTGTTGTATTGAGTGTTGGGTGCATGCGTGATATATGCTCCCATTCAAATAGTTGTGCATGCAGCGGATTAGATCCTTGCGAGTCATTGTCGTCGCTACTTGTCCCAGTTGCAGTTTCTTCTAGAGTAGTGGCTCTATTAACATGTAAAGGGACGTAAGAGTTTTTCATTTTTTCCCATTGGTTAGTTATTTCAGATGTGGAGATGCCAATGTCTGTTTGGATATGTCGAAAGGGTTTATAAAGCAGAAGCTCTGTCCAGCAGAAATCCTCATAGTGTATCGCATCTGGGGTGGGGACATCACTGTATCGGGGGAATACGCGGACGACAGCAGGGGTTCTTCTTTGTAGCCATTGAGTAACTTTCCTTTGGTTGTTGTAGGACCAGGAACGAGCAGCTTCAAAGAGGGAGGTGTTCTCTAATTGTGTAGGGCGTTTTATGTATGCATCTATGAATGAAGGGAATTGGAATGTGTTTCCTAGGTCTGGGAGGACACGTTTGAATACCTGCTTACCGACGGATAGGGTAATAAATGTTCGGCTACAACTGGAAAGGGGGAGTTTTTGTAACATGTGGCATGTTTCTTGTGCACCAATGTCCCGGTCGACAATAGTTTCAGAGAGGAATTTGCTGTAGGCCGTCTTTGCAGGGTGATCGACGCTAACTTCATTAGATATCCTTGTCAACATGTGATGGTAGCTTTCTGATTTCTTCTCTGCCTTGGCTGCATATTTTGCAATGTATTGTAGGACCGCATGTCGTGACACAACGGGCTGGCAGTCAACATTGGCTCGCCATAGTGCTAGCATGTCTGAGTTGTGTATGTTGACCCGTGCATCATTGCGTGCAGGGGTGTACTTTTTTTTACGGGTTTCATCTAAGCCCAAGCTCGAATACTCTTGGAGTGGCCAAGGGGCTTTATATCTACATTGAAGTGTCCCATTTTTTTTCTGCAAGCAGGTTGCCTCACTACATTTTGAGTGGCATTGCACGCGGTTCAGCAAGTTCTCATAGTCAGCTACTGGGTTGTCTGTAAGTATCCCGTATGTGTCTAACAAGCACGGGTCATCTTCCTGCGAACGATGTATCCCAGGTTTTCCACTCTCAGGGCCCCTTGGATTCCAAGCAGTTACTAATTGGTCGAAGTAAGTCTTCGCCGCATCAAGTTCACGGGGGTTGTCCCAGTTTAGGACCTCCATGTTTGGTGCATTTGGAAGCCATATAAATCCGTGGATATGAGCCGAGCCTCGGTGTTGCCATTCGTACCTGTATTTTGCACAAAGAGGATCCAGCTTGGTAAATGGGGTAGGTGGGGTATTGTATTAAAATCTAAGTGGTAGTGAGCTCACTTGTACCAGTAGTCAGTGCAATGCATTTTTTTTTGAAGGACCTCCTCGCAAAATATTGTAAATCTTTTTTCCATGTATGCAGAGACGATATGGGGGTGCATGTTCAAGTTCACGTTTCTCCACTGCTGGCTAGTTGTCGAGGGTGGCGTCGGTGTTCTTGGCATTGCTTTGTGTAAATCTAGCCATTTAGTATCTGTTGCACTTAAAGTGAAGAAAAGTGTAGGGCTTTCTAGTTGGGTTATCATGTCTGTGAGTTCATGTCTGCGCTTGCACCAAAACGATTTAGTTCCTCGCAAATTGGACCCAAAGCGCATTAGTTGCTCTGCAATGTGGGCGTCTGGGTAGTGTGCAAGTTGCTGGCGTAACATCGAAACCGTGGTAGGCAAGTTGTCGCCTATATTTTTTTTGTGAAAACAGCAGATGTTGATTGGCTTCTGTGGCGCAACATAATGTTGAGAATGAAGTAACGAAAGCGCGGATGGCTTCCAAATCTGTTATCATGGTAACGTAGTAGGTGTAGTGTGTATTCATGCATGTGAACCCTCTTGATGCGTGCTTGGTGGAACAATGCAACCCCTGTAGGGAACAATGTTGGAAAAGCCATAGATAGCAAACCCTCAGTGTCGTATTCGCTGACCGCGGATGAACCAATGTGTGGCCACTCTATTGACTGTAGCGGAGTTTTTTTTCTGCCTTCGATGAAATTTGTTATTTGGTCAACTTCTGAAGTGGCTGGAGGGAGGGAGGACACAAAAGATGATGGCTGCCGCTCGTGGGTATTTGGTGGGGAACTTGGGGGAAGCTCTGCTTCTGATTTTGCTTCAGCATTGTCTGTGATAGTTGAATTGAAGTGTGGTAGGGAAGTAGATATATCAGTACTGTGAGGTGGTAGGGAATGCAATGCAGGTTGGTCTAGGACAACATCCTTGTAGTAAGGGTCATGAGCTATTTTGAATTGCAATGCAGCCAAAACACGAGATCTACTTACAAAGCAGTCGTAAGCTTTATTTGTTGCTCCGATTCTTCGGATGATTAAGATGTCCAAGTCTTCAACGCGCCGAGGCAAGTGTTTAGTTATGGACGAAACATCTTGGGGGAAGCATATGGTGTGGCCCCTATATTTGTATTGGCCACCTACAGCGTGAGTCACTTGCAATATTGGGTTGACCCTTGCTATCAACATTTCCTCAACTTGTGTAAGTGAAGATAACACCTTAGGTTGCGGGCCTGGGTCCATGTTATTCCAACTTGAGAAGCGGCGATCATCCTTTTCAACAATGCATCTGTGACAAGTATGGGCACCTTTGTAAACCCTTGTACGTAGCCCAACATATAATTCATTACAACATGAACATGTGTTTGGAGGTGGGAGGTGATCTAATCTTTGGCGGAATTGGCATTGTGTATCTTGGAGTGAATGCGTATTTGGTGTGTGATCTTCGAGTAGGTTGACATGGTTGGCTATATAGACTGGCGCCTGTGTGTTCAGCTTTTGTCGTTTCATGCAAGCTATATGGCGACGATGCTCATTGAGGTTGTTTTTGTTGGCTGCATACCTCAACCGAGCCTTTGCATTTTTCTCAGTCCGGGTTAGGCCTGCCAAAAATGAGTTAAAAAGGTAACAGTAATTAGGTATAGAACGTAGTTAATGCATGCAAAAAAGAAAAGTTCTTTTGTTTGATTGGAGTGAAGTGTAACAATGTATGTTGACAGTGTTTGCATTACTAGTATAAAGTGACTTTGATTGCACCCGAATATGTGTATTATAAAGACATATTAAGAACACAGAGTGGTATATAAATATAGGAAAACTTGAGCACAACATGCATTAATATTAAAGGTTATATAACTTATGAATGCAAAAACCTAGATGTGGAGTAGGTGGTATGGTAAGTATGTATTGGTAAGTTGCTAACATTGTGTGGGTACAGTATAATATGATTTCTGAGGTAGTGCAGGATCTTTTTCATCAATACATAGTTAAGGGGATGCGAGGAATGCATCTAGTGGGGATTCCTGCATGCTGGAAGTCATGTCCTTAACTGCAGCGACAACAGTGCACTGGGCTTTCTCTTCTGACCTATAGACCTCTAGCTTCGCGGATATTGTGAACATGTAGCGGTGGAACAGAATTGGCTTAACAACAGGCCAAAACTTGTCAGGTGTTGGTGCAAGAAGTTGTAGCTCTTGTGCTGATATACCCATGATTGATGTAGCAACCTCATCAAAAGCAGTTACCCATGTTGTTGATGTGCCATCCTCAATGATGAAGTGTAATGCATATTTGTAGTCGCAATGAGAGACGTCGTGCTTGCATTTTTGGCAATACCAAGAGGAGTTTGCAGTTAGATCAAGTTTTTTCTTGCATTGCTGGTTGTTAACAATTGATGTGCATGCTGGATAGCTAAAGGAGGACATATTAATGTGTATAATTGTTGTTGCGGTGGAGAAGGTGAGTGGTTTACCTAGCTGCGAGGAGGATTTCATGCCTGCGATATCGGTTTTCTCAATTTTTCCAATACTCACTGAAGGGTATGCAGTTGTAGAGGCGAGCGAAGTAAACCATGCACGCAGTGCATGAGCCTCAGTTATATCAGGATCTATGAAGATTTGTGTATTAGGGCCCGTGGCTAATGTTGTTCCTTTGAAAGTTGTAGTTTTTGCTCTCTTAATTGCAAGAACTGGTCGGATTGATGTCTGTGTAGCACATAATTCACTTAGAAGTTTGCCCTCATTGTCACTAAAAGCACCCCATAACGTTGCCTCAATACATAGTGCCGAGTTATCACTTAGTACGACTGTGCGTTTGTGGTTGAAAGTACTATCACTTTTCCTGATAGTGGAGGGGGCGGTAATGGATAGTGCAATAGCTAGTAGGTCAATGGTGGATTTGGCGGGGGCGGAGTTGATTTCTGCTATTGTTTTGAAGCGGAAAAGATATTGCGGTATGTTTACGGACTGGTTTGTACTAAGCTTTACAGAGGAGTCCAAGTCTAGGATGATGTCCCAAGGAGTTGTGGAGTTGTTGTAATCTTTTTTTGCAGTCCGCAAGGTGCCTCCTTTGATTGTGTATGTTTTACCTAGTTGTATTTGGTTGTAGTAAGAAGTTGCAGCTAGGTCGAAAGAAGTCACCACTATATCTGAATTGCTTTTGTCGATAATGTCGAAGCTGAAAACCTGCCCTGTGCGTTTTTCCGTGCTATAGTTGTTTAGGTTGCCTTTTTTGATGACCCTGCCTTCAATAGTCCAAACGCTTTGGTAAGGATTTAACGATTTAATTGGCGTGAGTTGCATGCAGTGTACAGGACGGCCTTCATGAGTAGCCGGTGCCAAAGTATCTGTGCGGGATGTTGGCATGTGTACGGCCAGTTGGGGAGGAACAACGTTGGGGGCAATGGAGTCTGCGATGCTGGTGGTTCCTAAACAATAAAATAAAATGGAAATGAATTAGCAAATGGGGTAATGTTAAGTACGAGGGAGCATGCGCTAAACCATAAAGTGGGGAAACCAAGTTATGGCCCACGTAAAGTGTTTTTTTAGAGAATAAGCACGTAAAGATATGTACAGTGGGGAAGATGTTTATATAACACAACAGTTTCTATGCTCATTCTTGAAGTAAAGTACGAAACATATGTACAACAACTATATTGTATATATCGTGATTGGAATTATACAAAACTTCTGACGACGGTTTCAAAATGGAACATGTACACCATATTTATGCAAGTATAGGTTTATCAAGTTAGACCTTCAAAAAGAGGTTACTGTGGGGTAGGATGAAAGAGGTGGGCATATGTATGAGCAGTGCAAAGTCGTAGTAGGGGTGAGGTAGGGACTTAAATTAAAGGGACGCAAGATAAGCTTTGAATGCAGCTCTAATGGAGTGTTCCTCGCCGCCAGAGTAGTACTGGTCATAGCTGAGCGAACGAAGGAAAGTGTACAATGCGTCAAGCCTAAGGTACGTTGCATCTACCTTGTGCATCATGTCTAAGACAGTGGTTAAATCACTATCGAGAATCATTGCTGATGGGATGAGGGACTCTGATATCCTACCAGAAATGGTTGAGCATGTAGCTGCAACAGAAGTAGCCAAAGAATGGACAGAAGTCGCAAGCAGTGGCTGGACACTTTGTATTGAGCTTTCGTTGGTGGTTGCTTGGGTTGCATATGACTGAGGTGTCCCATTTGAAGCTACCAGTTCAATAGGAGGGCTCCCGACAATGGCACCAGAGGTATCATCAGATATTGTGATAATGGATGGGCTTCCACTTGGAGTGGCCATAATACCTGGAAAAAGCAACCAACTTTGTTTAGTATAAATTTAGCTTCTACTGACAAGTACAGAAATATATATACATATATATGACACGGATTATGGTTAGGACAAAGACAGAACCATGATATTTAGTGAATGTCATGCAATTGAGATGGAGATGTAGTTAAAACAACTTTCCAAAAGGAAAAATGATCTGTACATTCCTTTCAGTTAGAGAAGTGCTGAAGAATTCTAAACATTGCAAAAAACATTGGCTCGCTGAAACTGAAATTGCAACTACATCCATAAATCATATATCATATATTTCATCCATAATTCTCTGTATGCAACTATGGAAATGTCAGACATGCTCATTGTAGTTTTCAGCAGAGCTTACATAAAGATTATCAATGATCAGTTGAAACCTAACCCGTGGATTGGTATTTTAGTTAATACATTCCCCGAGAAAGAATTTATCTTATTTAATGATTGTTTCCCTGCATCAGTGCCCAGTGCCCTTGTCGCAAAGATATGGAGAAGATTAAAGAGAGCTCAATTTAGCCTCTGTAGTTTCATTTGATTTTGGGTATTGTTTAAAAGACATTGAAGCAAAAAGTCAGTCAAGTACTTTGGCTTCAATATTTTCGTGTTGTGCAATTTACAAAATAGCACAAAGCTGAAGCAACAACAGAAGAATTTGAGAAGAATAGAGCATTTGCCAAAGGAGAAGACAACAGTTCTGGAAAATAGAGCACAGAAGAACAAAGTCATAAGCAATGAAATAAGATAAGTAGAAGAAAAACACAGCAGTAGCTGTTAGTACCACCTACTCATGCAAAAATTACAGAGTACATATAGACTGAACTCGATGAGATTGATCCTAAATCAGAATGGTTTGCAGCTGATGATAAGATTTCGAACGAGATTGCCATCGAATGTATAAGCAGGATGATGATATTTCAACTGCGCATTCTATAGTCTCCTAGCCGCATAGCATTTTATGTTGTAAGTTGTGATTGGGCTGATGAAAAACAATAACAATAACTTCAAGAAAACTACGCCCTGGACCCACTATAACTATAGATACTAAGACAATATACCAAAACGTATGTACCTAGTTTTTACAAATAATTCTAACTCACGAGACTGTTTTGACTTAAAAGATGTGACCAATAATGAAAGCATGGCTGAGCATACTGCGCATTTTGTGAAACATATCCATGGCTGAGCATACGTCATATCTGAATCTTTATCTTCTTGTCCATGGAAGGAGTTGATGTAATAACCGTGTCCGAGAATTGAAAGGAGAGAACTGGCGAGGGCGAACAAAACTGAATCAAAGCCACTCAGATTAGATGCAATAACTAACAGGAGCGATGGGTAATCATTCACAGAATTCAGGCATGGATCAGACTGTGACAAATTTTTGTCTAAGCCTAGCACACCAACAATAAAATCCTTTGAATTCTCATATGATAGCCAACATATTCACGACCAAGGATGATAGTACAGAAACGTCCCTTGCACGGAGTCACACGGCAAGGTACAGACCGTTCTAGATTGGTTTGTTCCACTTCTTAATGTCAACAACATATAAACCCAATAAAATACGTTCATCGCAACAAAACAATAATTTGCATTATTTATATCTCCCTGCAGAATTATTACAACGAATAAATGAAAGAATTACAGAGAAGGAAAGAAATGCTGCTAAAAACTGATCCGAGAAGAAGTTGGCATAGACGCAAGGCCGGTGGGAGCAACAAAACAATACTTTGCAACAAAACAATACTGTGCAAACATGTTATATCTCTGAACTGTGGCGTATATGAGGTGAGAGGGTGTTGCAAGCGCTGGCAATAACAATCAAGCGGAGATGGTGCAGGATGTAAATTTAAAAATGCAGGGGTGTATTTATAGAGAGAGATAGTTTAAGCAGCCTGTAAGAGGAGGACAACAGGTAGATAGCAATGACCGACTCTATAAGAAATGCAATTACTCCTCTAAATATCGCACCAGCACACTGTTTCTTACATCAGCTTTGCACTGTTACAGAATTGCACGTATATTTCATTTACAAGCTTTTATTCGCCTGATGCATACACAGTGTGCAGTTTCCAACTGGAGTTATTGCGAAGCGGTGGATAGATGAATTGGCGGGACAGATGTGACTGTGTATTTATGCTCAGCGGTACCCAGGCAGAGTCCACCGACCCTGAACATAGCCGCCAAGCTGTATAAGTTAAAAAGTATTATTATGAATGAATCTGAAGCTGAGGTATGGACATGGTCGGTTAGGCAGGTGATGGTCGGTTACGATGACACTCTCGAATATTGCAATTTCATTGGACGAGAGGAAACAATCCTCTTTGCCTCCCATTTATTCTTTTCTTTTTATGGAAGTTGACGAAGACGTCCATGCGCTTGTTTTTTTCGGGATCTTCAAATTGTATGTATTCATTCATGGACATTTAGCATGAAAGCAAAAAAGTTATGCGATGGCTACCTACCTATCCAGTTTAGAAGACAGTATTCAATTATTTTATGGGTATATACATATGTCATCTTACTATCCTTTTATGTATGTTTATTTAAATTTAGCAAAGTGGGTAGCCAGAAAGTGGGAATTTGCAAAGTGGGTAGCCGGAAAGGTTAGGCCGGAAAATGTTGCCGGAATTTGACACTTTCCAGCAAAGCCTACTTCAAAGTAAACGCCAGAGAGGCTACAATAAGTCAAAAAATTGTAAATACCTTGTCATGCACCCTAGTTTGGTGTTTTGGTGTGGACTTACATTTACACATTAATTGACTCGGGTTCAAATTCTTTTGAGTAATGGCATTTATATGTTAAGCAGCCTTAAACCTTAAACCTCCTCAAAAATGTGTTAAGTGCCTTGCAAGGCACTTTTTGTGTGGACTTACAATTACAAGTTAATTAACCTAAGTTCAAATCCCAAGTCAAAAAATTGTAAGTGTCGTGCCAAGCACCCCAATTTAGTAGAGTTCAAATCCCATTAAGAAATGTCATGTTAGTGCCAAGCAAGCTTAAACCTCCGCAATAAGTCAAAATTTTGTAAGTTTCTTCCCAAGCACCCAGATTGGGTGTGTTTCAATGTGGACTAACATTTACAAATTAATTCACTCAAGAGGTGTATTGTAAGGACAAGGATGGGGATATGCAAATATAGGTTGGGTTGCATACAAATGTCTTTGTGTCGTATGTCATCGATTGCTTATAGAAACTAAAACTTCAATCATGGGTATCTATCGCTTCAAATATAATTCATACATAAACCCGAAAAGGTCTAAAGGAAAAAAAAACTATACACTTAATCTCCCTCACATGGTTGTAATTGTTTTTATGGAAAAGTGGTTTTACATTAATGTGATACACCTTCTCTTAAACATTTCAATCAAGTATAATGACACCTAAAATAATAAAATTGGACTTGATTGCATCAAAAAAATTTGAGTAATAATTGACAAGAGATTAGTTAGTAGGAATGCCCAAATTCATGTAAATATAGAAATAATTTGTGACAACAAACAACAAAGTCAGGGTTTTTATAGTCAGACAAAGAGAACCCAGAAAATGCATAACAAACAAAGGATCTCATTGACACCATCAATATACTCTTCTAGCACCACCAATGTATTCTTTCAAGTCCATCAAAATACGAGTTTGCTTTGACTACTTTATTCCTGATACTAAAGCTTTTAGAACTTAATGTTCATTTTTAAAACTCCTCACGAACCTTTGGAAAATTGATTTTCTTCCTACAAACCATAATATGGCGATAAGGTCTACAAAATGAATAAGGAAAGGATTTCTTTTGGGCCCTATGTTTAGGTTAGTATTATTTTTAAGCACTAATTGTGTCTTAAGTCCCTCAACATTGTACAATATTGAAAACTACATGTTGAGTATAAATGCATTGTTTCATCCAAGTAATATAATCTATTTATTCTATACGAATTTTTGCACTAGAATGAATACTTGATAAATAAATAAATAAATACTTATATCTTAGATGCATGAATACACGTGTGTATTTATAAACTTATTTAATTCAATTAAAACTCTATTAACATATATATCGACACATACAACAATGAGAAAGAAAACCAACAAAAAGACCCATATAGAGAACCCGAATGGTAGGGGTAGTTGAGAAAATGTTTCCTTGATTAATTTAGTCTCTTTCACTCCCACTTTCTCTTGGTGGCAATTATAAAATTTGTTTAAAGATGGGCCTAGAAAGCGAAGTATACTAGATTTTTACTTTTCTTTCTTTATGTTTTATGGAGATAAGAATAGGGAAAAAAAAATCATAATATACATAACCTTACAATGTAGGAGTGTTACCTACCACACGTCACTCATGTATTTTTTCAGTTGGTTGATGATAATAAACATGAACAAAATATGCATCCAGCAACCAGTTTCATGGAAAATCAACTTCCAGGTATATCAACATAATATTTCGCAGAAGGAATTGCATCCTTTACGATAAAAATATCAGGTCTGCATATTTCCAAGCAATGAAGGTTATAGCTCTTGTCACATTCATCTTCTTCAGCTCGATGCTTCTATTTTAGAACTAATCGCCACCTCTTTTCTTAGCTAATATTTTGTTTGCTTACTAGATTATCAGACAAGCTGAGCTTTCATTGGCAAGATATGTGAAATCATAATTCATATAATAATGGAGTATCTAACAAGTGCCAAGCACTCAAAATTTCTTTTGGTGGGCGAATTTTTACAGTGTCAAGTTTAACACGCAAGTCTGGTCTAGAAGAATCGACTAAAGAATCAAGATCGTTAGATTTCCTTGATTATTTCAATTTAATTAATTCAGATGAACCCTATTGAATCTTGCCATTGCAGTCAGTCGACAATCATTTCTAAATAGATAGAACTATGTCTTAATTACTAGGGGATTCTATCCGCTGCAAACTATTTCATGAGTTTCGGTGCCAAGTACTTGCAAATACTCTTAGTTTGATGCTGAAACTCGCAAAATATAGTCTGTACACATAAATGTGATTTGGATGTGTGTTTTATGCTGAAAAAACAATGCATTTTAGTTTTTTTAAGCCCAAACGCCCACTCATTTTCATCGCATAACATTTGAGCATTCTTTGAGCGAAAGGAGTTTATAACATATTTTTCGGTGAATGAACAAAAACAAGGTTTTTATAAAACCCTAATTGTAGAGTCACATATGATAAATAAATATTAAAATACAAATATGATACAAGCAATAAGCTAATAGAATATGAAACCATAAGTGCAAGAGAGAGAGGAATGGACTTAGCTAATTTACGCACTTTCTAGGATTGGTCTGAGCTGGGAAAACTGCTAAACAAGAGGTGAAGAGTGTCGCAAATGCTCAGGATAAATTACATACTGCATGAATATGGTCAGACACGGGCTCCCACGATAGGACAGGGGTGCCTGGGCGCTGACGACCTCTATTGGGCGCCTGTGACTGCAAAAATGGTCAGAACCTGATCTTCATTCTTTCGCAAATATTATGTGTGTTAATCGTATGTGTGTCGCACTTTGATCGACGAGGTACATGTAACCTGCAAGACAAAGATTCACCTGCAAAACCCCAAAAACCACATCAAATCCAAAAAAAAGAAAGATGCAATATGGGGAGTCGGACTGACCCCGGCGGTCACCCGACAAAGTGAATTTACAACCGAGCACTACACTACATCTCAAACTCCATGTAATTATTGTGTGTGTGTGAAAGAATTGTGCCCTATGATACCCTTTTGCAAGCGTACTTGATAATGGGCTAGCTAGATGTAGCAATGTAAATAGAATGTGTGGATGGCAAAATGAACTTCCCCTTCATATATAGTGTATGCAGAAAATTCAGTCCCTTGTCCCTTGTCCCCTGTCCCTTCATTGAATGTCAAATAGATGTTTTGAAGTGTTTTAGGTGTCTTTTGAGTGCAAGCTTAGGTGATAGTAATGATGCTTAGAGCTTGGTCCTTTATTTTGGTCGCATAGCTTTAGTACTATAGCTTTGAACTGTTGTATGGGGTGACTAATTTGCCCAATGTATGTCCACCCTCGTTTGGGGTACATGCGACGTCACTAGGAGTATGTGGCCCAAAGAGAGGGCCTGATGTTGAACTGAAGTGTATCCCTACAAGGGGAATGTGCATTGTGGAAACCAAGGCACATGTAAACAATGTGGCTAGTAAGATGTGTTAGTACAAAAAGTAGCAAGCATACAATAGAAAACAGTGTAACAAGCAAGCGTGCATATAAGATGAATCGCAAAAAGTGGGTTTCAAACATAGGACATCGTTCACAATGTCATGAAACAATCAAATCCGAAGTGGCAAAAATCATACAAGCAATGATCAAACAAGGCATATGGCATAGCCCGCAAACAATAACATACAATAGAAAACAATGGCAAGCAAAGTGTAACGAACAACCATGGTGGAAAATAGTTCCTGCAAGGCAAATGTTGCACATGAAGCACCCATTGGCATGTTAGAAAAATAAAAAAGTATGTCAAAGCATGTATGTACAAAAGAAAAGTAGTGTCCTCGTAAGAATAAGTAGTATATAATGAAACGATAGCATTTCTAATGTGTGAGAAAGTAGATGCCCCCAAGAGACTCTATGGGACTGGTAAGAGGTATAGTTCCAAACATCATTGCAGTGTAAGGATCTGTAAGAAGTCTGCATTCACAACTAGAGAGCAAGGGAACGTGCATGTGTATATGATAAACAGAATGACATATTGGACATCCAGCTAACATAATAAGCAAAGTGCAACATGTAACTAGTATAGGCAAGCAAGAGTAAGTGCAACCAAGATATGCAATATGCAGAGTATGGATATAATGGAATGGTATGCAATGTGAATGTGATAGGGGCGGCGTGCCCCCTAACGGATGTGGAGAGTATGAGATGAGGTTCATCTATAAAAGAACCCACAACAATCAAGAATGAACCATAGAACAAAAATGCGTCATTGGGAAATTGTTTGAGACAGTGCGCTAGATAGAATAGAATATGAAGTGTAGAGCGTAAAGAGTGAATGTGGCAAGGTTCATTTCAGATTTATGCCCTCAGCAGTCAAATATGAACTGTGGAAATAGAGTGCATCAAAGGGTGGTGATGATACAAGTTGTACATCAAGATGTATAAGAGAGACTCGATGTAAAGCATGAAGCGTCAAGGGGGGAATAAAGTGTGATGCCCCCCAAGTGTGTGATAAAAACATGTTATACAATAAGAGTGACGGGCAAGGGTCCTCCACCTGACGTCCGAGAAGATAAAGGCATGTGACAATGCTATAAGATTGGTGGTGTATGCAAAGAATGATGGATAAGTGAAGACAACCTATGTGGAGAAAGAGGTGATGAACACCAAGGTGCAGTAGACTTATGAGGTGAGGGAGGTGATGAGCACCTATGTGAAGTAGACCTATGAGGTGAAGGAGGTGATGAGCACCTATGTGAAGGACTAGTAGACCTATGAGGGTGACAACATCGTGTAGTAGGACATGTGCGAATAAGAGAACTAGGTGCTAAGTATGCCTTAGATTTGAGAGGCCCCGGAGGCCTAGATATTGTCGTTGGTGGAAGAATGTCATTACGAGGAGGTAGAGGTAATGGTGTACGTGGTGGGACAGCTTTAATAGTGGCACCTTGTTTATTTTATATGAACTTGATACCCATATGATTCGTGGATGGAATAGCTTGAGCGGCGCGGAGCCACTAGAGACCTAAGAGCATGTCACAACCTTTGATTGAAGATGCCACTGCGAATGACACAAGCATGGTGAGGGGCCCAACTATAATGGGTAGTAGAATGCAGCCAAAAGATTTAGGAGCTAGATATGAAATAGCAAAAATTGGGCATTTGATAGCTAGAAGAAGTGCAATAGAGGACACACAAATAGGCGCCTCTAGATAGATTATGGTATTATTGACAATGCATGAACAAATAGAAGCATTGATGTGTAATGAATCAGATGTGAAAGTAGAGTCATAATCGTGATTTGAAAATGTAATGAGTGGTGGAGATGCATCAATAGAAGCAACAAGAAAATCAAGGGGGGCCAATAAAGGAAGGGGCGCATCGTGATATGTATGATTAGCCAAAGCGTCAGTAGCTTGTGAGTCGTGCTTAGGAAAAGGGTCATTAAAGATTTTGAGCTTATTGTTATTATTGACTAGTTGAGAAGAAGAAGACGATGAAGGAGGGAGCTCCAGTGAATTATTGTCAATGAGATCTTGTATAAGATGTCTGAGTTTGAAACAACGATCATTGGAATGCCCAATACATTGATGATAATCACATTAAGCATTTTCGTCATAATGGTGGTCGTGAGGGCGAGATGGATCAAGATTGAGAGGTGGTGGAAGAGTAATGAGAATGCTTTCAAGAAGTTGAGGAAGCAGGAATCGAGGTGCATATGGCAATTTAGTAAATATACACTTTGGAGGTTGCCACTGAAGCTTTTCAGGGGGAGAGACAACATTGATAGTTGCCTTTTCTTGAGTAGGTTTAGGAGAAGGTAAGAATGTTGACTTAGATTGAAACCTAGTAGAATAAGATGAAGAAGAAGAATCTTGATTTTTGAGCCTGCCCATAAAGAGGAGTTTGTCTTCACACATTTTAAGCATATGACATAGTCGGTTGAAAGAAGGAGAGGTTTCAAAGATAACACTCCCCTGAAGTGGTGGTAAGAGACTCTGAATAAATAGATCTTGGAATTCTGAATCAGCAGGTACTTTTGTCATCTTAGCTAGATTTTTCTTATAGCAAGGTACATAGTCAGCTAAATGTTCATTAGATCTTTTCTTAATTTGTGTGAATTGTGCATAAGAGATCTTAGTGCCGATATTGATTGAGAAATGAGCAATAAAAGCATCGGCTAGATGTGTGAAAGAGGTTACCAAATGAACAAGTAGGTCGTAAGACCAACGCATAGCATAATCTTAAAGAATCCTAGGGAATAACTTAGCCAATAATGTAAGAATAGCCGTATAATCTAGACATGCCACATGGAAAACTTAGAGATGCTCTTGAGGGTCACCATGGCCATTGAAGATGGGCAACTTGGGGGTGACAAAGTTGAGAGGAAGTGTGTAAGCAGAAATGGCGGGTGTGAAAGGAGTGTGAAGGAGTCAAGAGGAGTCAAGAGATGGAGAGTAGCATGAAGTAGACTATTGTAACTGACGGATTTGAACTTCTAAGTCATGATAGAGAGAAGCAAGGTCTTGTGTACCAGAAGAAGAGACTTTTCGAGTGTGAAAAATAAGAGGCGGAATGAAGTGGTTGGTAGGAGTAGGAACAGACACAGGAATAGTAAAAGTAGGTGATAGGGTAGAAGAAGGAGGTCGTGTTGTAATAGGAATAGAAGCAACATTAGAAGTGGGAAGGTTAAGCACAGCTAGATTGGTGGCCTCCTCACGAGCAGTGAATAAAAGCAAATCTAAATCTTGTGGATGTTTAGCAATATGAGCATTGAGATCACAGAGGTCTTCATCAGAAAAGGGGGGATAAATTTCAGCCATGTTAAGAAGATGAGAATATGCCTAAAAGTTGGGTTGGGTTCAACTGATGAGTTCACCAAATGATTTTAAAAAAATAAGGTTTTTGTAAAACCCTAATTACATAGTCTTGTATGATAAATAAATATTAAAATATAGATCTGACACAAGCAATAAGTTAATAGAATATGAAACCCTAAGTGCAAGAGAGAGAGAGAGAGAGAGAGGAATTGACTTAATTGATTTACATGATATCTGGGAGTGGTCTGAGATGGGAAAACTTATGAACAAGAAGTGAAGAGTGTCACAAATGCTCAAGATTAGTTATAAACCCCAGGAATATGGTCGAACATGGGCACCCACTGCAGAACAGGAGCCCATGGGCACTAACGAACTCTATTGGACACATGTGACTATGAAAATGGTTAGAACCTTATCTTCATTGTGTCGCACAAGTGTCGCAAACATTTTATGTTGATCGTCTGTGTGTCACACTTTGATCGTCAAGGTACTTATAACCTGCAAGACAAAGATTCACCTACAAAACCCCAAAAACCACATCAAATCCAAAAAAGAAAGCTACAATATGGGGAGTCGGACTAACCCTGGCAGTCACCCGACAAAGTGAACTTATAACCGAGCGTTGCACTGCATCTCAGACTCATGTATTTCTTGTGTGAGTGTGCAAGAATCGTGCATTAGGATGCCCTTGTGCGAGTGCACTTGATAACAAGTTAGCTAGATGTAGCAATGTAAATAGAATGTGTGGATGGCAAAAATAGCTTCCCCTTCCTATGTAGTGTATGCAAAAAATGCAGTCCCTTGTCCCTTAATTGAATTCCAAATAGATGGTTTAAAGTGTTTTAGGTGCCTTTTGAGTGCAAGCTTAGGTTATAGTAATGATGCTTAGAGCTTGGTCCCTTATTTTGGTCACATAGCTATGTATTTATAAGATTCCCTTGTTTGAATTTCGTAATTGACAACTGGAACGCTGACCCATAAGAAAATAAGATACCCAAAAGATAAAAGAGGCCCAAAAAGAGTAAGGTGGAAAGAGGTTGGGGGCGCCTAGAGGGCACGACAGCACCTGGGCGTTGGCGTCCTAGTTGGGCATTGGTGTCTAAAGAAATAAAATATAATCTAGTAAAGTTATGACTTGGTTGTGGGGTGTGAAAGACCAAATAAAAAGCAAGAAACAAAGACAAAAGGCCAAAATCAGTCGTCAATTACTAGTTTTCTTGCTTAGGAATCATATGAATGCTAGTATGTGTTTATGGACCTAAAAATGTACCCAAGTGCATAATTTCTTTCTAACTGATTAATTTTATCCTCTTGCCTATGAACTTATTCCTTTAATTTACACATTTACCCCAAATTCCCTATTGTTCCCTATTAAAATGGCACTCTACCCTAGGTTGTGGAAGACCCCCATTAAGGTGCTTGTGTAGAAGCTAGATCCTCAATTTTTGTCTATTGTTTTCATAAAAAAAACATTTAGTACACTATGATGAAGAAAAAATTCGCTCTCTGAAGTGTTAACCTTGTCCTTCAACTCTCTTGTTGGTGCTACCATCACCTTTTTTCCTCAGGTCTTATTCCTATAATCTTTCTAAAAGAACCTTGTACACCTTAAGGAAAATTCTTATTCTACTTTTTTTATATACAAAATGTCCCCTCCCTTCCAAGAACTTGACTTATGCTTACCAAGGGTCTATTGACCTCGCCCTTCCATAATATGATTTTTCTCCTTCTCAACCCTATTCTTCTTACAATCAACCAACACCTTTTGATCATTATGCTCCTCTTTCACTTCCCTATCAATATTCTCTTTCTTCCTATTCTTAGTTATCACTTCCCCCAAGGCCCTTTTAGGTTCTTGTAAACTAGCTTCAGGAACTTTGATGATAATAGACCTAGGGCCTTCAATTTTAATATCCCCAATGATCATATGTCATATTTCTTGTTAGAGGCCCTAAATTCCTCTCTCTCATCATCCTTATTTGACCCCTCAATATATCCCTTGAAAGCCCTGACTCAACCAAAGATATCTTAGGAATGTGAATCTACTAGAGATATGGTGCTTCTTGAACCAACTAAAATATCAGGGCTTGGTGTAGGGGGAATCTCTACATTACCCAGTTGAACATCATCTATAGAGTTTTATGATGACATCAACAAGTAAAATGGTATGCTTACCAATTTCCTATGCCTAAAATGGTTTGACA
Source organism: Taxus chinensis (assembly GCA_019776745.2). Lineage (NCBI taxonomy): Eukaryota > Viridiplantae > Streptophyta > Pinopsida > Cupressales > Taxaceae > Taxus > Taxus chinensis. Next base: position 680,331,089 of record CM034147.1, read on the forward strand.
AAATAAAGCGATAAGATTATACACATTTGAACCTACCCTCCAGGGTGATATACTTAATTATTTGCATAGTGACTTCCTCCATGGAATAGGTAAGGACTCTCTAAGATAACCAGCCTAGAATTGGCTTAATTTTCCCTTCCTTTTGAGAAACAACAAAATAGTGTTTTTTTACTTAGAACTCTTATTCATGTACACATTTAGGCCTTCCATGGGCATACATGTGACTTTGGCTACATTATCTTCTAATACTTTCAAGTTCAAATCTTTAATACGTAATCTCCTAGCTCTCCAAGTTCTCAGAAACTCCATTGACAACCCATGGTCATGGTCCTCAATTATCTCCATGTAATTAGCGAGACCCCTTTAAGGAGGATGTGCAAGACAATAGAGTTGTGTTTAACCCCTACACGAGACGAGGGTTCCATTAAAACCCTTTCATCCCCCATTTTCATTGTAATATACTCACTCATATACTCATAATATCCCATGTTTTGTTCCTTCTTTTTCTTATAAGATTGTCTCTCTCTAACTAAGAACTAGATACGAATATCTCTCTACTCAGTGGGTTAGAAAAAATAAATAGATGGAATTACGAATCCTCCCTTTACATGTATGAGATCTCCAACCAATAATCAAATGTCCTATCTCATGCTAAATATGAGTAGTTATATTTGCCATCTTGGGAGAGGGAGATTTGAAACATGTGATAACATATCTCCAACTTTTCTCAACATTCGTGACAAAGCCAATGTCACATAGCCATGAATGAAGGTGATAATGATTGTAGTTTGAGGGAATTTCATCATTAATCAAATTAATCACTTGGCAAGGCAATGAATTCACTTCAGTCCACTTTTCAAGTCCTTTACTAGACACTCCTTTATTTGTAACCAGTCAGACACTTTGTTTCCTTCTTTTAAAATGTGGCTAATACCCACATCACTGAAGAACTTTAACATCCCAATAACATCGTCAATGATTTTTTTTTGTTGTCCAACTAGGGGACCTCTCCTTATTCAAGCATTTCATAATGTTCAAAGAATCACCCTCAATAGCAAGTTCAAACATTTTCATCTCTTTTACCAAGTGAATACCCCAATAAATAGCCAAGGCTTCCGCATAGTCATTAGTTTGGATTCCAAAGTCAAATGTGTAAGCTCCTACAAGCTTATCATCATGATCCCTTATAATTCCTCCACCACCAACTTGTCCCATATTCTCTTTATAGAGCACGTCAAAATTCGATTTGCACCCATTCGCAGAGGGACATAGCCATTTTATCATGTTCTCATCCACTTTCTTCCTTTCAAGCTTATTATGTTTATCTTCCTCGATGTTCCAGTTAATTATTGCCAAGTGGTTTCTCCTTTTGTGAGAGTTTTATTCCTATTATTACTATCTTTTTCAATTTTATCATAGAGAAATTCACTCTAATTATCTGAACAATCATGGCCCCCACTTTGTTAGCACTTTGCTTCATGACCTTAAAGATTCTTTTCAACTAATGACCCCACACTATGTGAGGTAAGGTCAACTTCCATAGAGTCTTTAACTGAATATATGAAAAGGAGGGGTCCATTTGTTCCATTCAAAGCGTCAATCTGACAATAAATGAAAAAAATGTTTCTAATTCTCTCTTGCATAAAGCACATTACTAGGAATCATAATACATTTTTTATCCAAAGTATCTAAGGTAAGGATCATGTTCTGAATTAATGTCCAAAAAAACAAGTTTATCTTCGGGATAAGGTTTTTATTCCAAACTTGTAGCCAAGGAAAGTCATTCTAGTGGGGATCGGGGAGAAAATAATAGCAAAACCTAACATTATATTTTCCTTTTGTGGTAGTTGTCCATACCAACTCACCTTCTCCTTCTCCTTGACATATATGGAAGCCATTCAATAATCTAGTTAGGGAGCTTACCTATTATAAATCTTCCTGGTCGAAAGAATTCAAATTTATTGATTTCCATATTTTAACCAAGCTTCTATTCAATATAGTCATCCACTCTCTCCCCCGCAATATCTTTATTGGGAGTAGTAAGGGTGTTCCAAGGTTCTGAAAAGCCTAAATGTATCTTTAGAAGACAAACATCCTCCCAGAAGAAAAATCTTCTTTTATAACCCACATTCCATTTAGTACTCTTCCATAAGAGATCTCTACAATTAACCGACCCATTCCAACAATTAGAAACACTCAGAAAAGAGTCATTCGAGAGACATTTAAGAACCTCATTATCATCCAAATATTTCGCCTTCATAATTTCAATCGATTTGTATTGTTTCTTAAGTAACCTCCATACTAAATTAGCTAATAGAGACTTGTTCAATGATCTCAATCGCAATATACCCAAATGTCCTTGCTCTTCAAGTGGAAAAACTTTATCCCAAGAGATAAAAGCAATTCTTTGTTTTTTTTTAACACCCACCAATAGAAATCTCCTTTGGATTTGTTCAATCTTGTCTGCCACCTTTCAAATGATTCTAAAAAAGACAAAAAGATAGGAAAGTTCTAAAGGGTACTCTTAAGAATTTGTAGCTTACCATCTTAGATGAGTAGACATCATGTCCATCCTACCAATTTCCTATGAAATCTATCCAAAAGAAAATTCCAAAATCTTTTTGGTATTCTACCCTTACACATGGGAAGTCCAAGGTAGTTTAAAGGGAGATCCTTAATCTGACATCCAAAAATTGTTGGTTTTTTTCATGTACATAAGGTTCATGGTTGAGGCTTGTTTGTAGTGCAGTTTTTTTTTTTGTATTTGAAGTTGAACATGATGCAAGTTAGCATACAATGCCATCTAGATGTGCATCGAATTCAACATTAGCAAGTAGAAAGCGTCCTACTGGAAGTCATGGTGTCACTTGGAAGTATGCCATACTTAGACCATCCCAAAGGAGTTTGATTTGCATATTTTGCTTGAAGAAGGTTTTTCGACGTTTCAATCGCCTCAAGTACCATATCCCATGTACATCTTTTTGTGACGTCATTTCGCGCATCAATACCACAAAAGAGGCAAAATGAGAGATACATACAACACTTGTATTGTTGGATAAGAAGAAACTAGAGAGGACAAGGGAACAAGCAGCCATAGCAACAACCATTAATTCCAACTTGACAATGAAAATTAAGGTAGATATGACAGAGATTGTAGGCTCTAGTTGTGGTTCACGCTTACAAAACACATCCATCTCATCCAGTTTGAGAAAAGTTGATGAAAGGGCATCTCCAAAGAACCTTCAAATTTACAAATCATCATTCTAACTATGAATGTGGGCTCAAAAACAAGTGTGTGGGAGCATGAAAAAGGCATAAGAGGGATTTTTAGATGTGAAAGCATTTGAATTTTCAAATTGGAGTTTTTCCCACCAAAAAGGTAATTCAATTATAAATACATGTTAAGGAATCCTAGGGGTTGTCAAGGGTGAGTAAGCGTTTAGATGGGGGGTCATAGGTCTCAGCAATGAGTTGAAATGTATGACAGGACAAAATAATGTTAAAAAAACAAAATGTGTGAGAAGGCATATGAAAGGTCATCTATGAGTCTTGATGGTAGTTAGGGTTTTGAAACATGAGGGGAAAATGATATAATTCGAATGAGAAATACAGTTAGGGAGAGTTAGAGAAAGAGAAAATCTTCTGTGGAAGGTATAAGGGTGACAAAAACCTCCTTGTGGATCAGAGGAGGACAGTTTTGTTTGAGTTACAAGGTTGATTCCTTGTTTACATTGGAATGGATTGTTTAAAACCCTTCGAGAAGATGAATACAGGGTAAGTTGTTAGAAACTTGATTTAGGCTTGAGAACCTTTGCATGGTTAGTTTCAAACAAGAATAACTATGTTTTAAAGATGATTGATAATTTGGAATTCATGTTGCAAGCAATGTGGTTGTAATTGAACCTTTTCCAAGAATGTCTTGCATGTCATTAATTGAGTGGATCAAGTTGAAAGAGAAAGAGAAGATTAATACTCTATTTATGTCTTAAAGGCATTGGTTGATTGTGCATAACTATGTAATGTGTTGTGACTGTGGAAATTGAGTAATAAACATGTTAATGAACTATTGGTTGATATCTTTGCTTGTGGTTAAATGGAGTTGGGGTCATTGAGGGTATACTTCTATCAGATGATTCTAGCCTTGTGTTGTTGATGAGAAATGCATTGGAAGCTTGTTGAGACTGTGTATCTACAGATTGGGTAGTAATAAATTAGTGTTTCTTCATGGATTTTTCAATTCAATCATCTCTATTGTTAAGCTAAACATTTACAGGGCCTTGAGACAATCATTTGATTCAAATTTTGTGGCTTGGTTTTAAGTTTAAAACATTTGCTAGTGATTTTTCCATCCTCGAGTTTCTAGGAACCCTCACGCAAGGTTTAGCTAGGGCGTGTAGTTTGAAGCCCTGAATCAATGAATATAGGCCCAATATTTGGAAGCAATCGTGTTGACAATGTCTCCTAACATAGTTAACAAGAATTTTGAAATTTCATGGGTGGAAATGTGAGATATTTGTGACAATTTGTTGTCTTAAGGGTTGATTGTGCTAGAGACATAAGCAAGAAGGAAAATTAACAAAGGAGTTAGGGTTCATCCTGGGAGATCAGTCCTGAAATTTTACATGCATCAAGAACTCTTTAATGGGTGTCAAAATATGCAATTATTATGTTTTACAACCTCGTGCAAAGAAATTTATGAGAGGAAAATGACTATCCCAGGCCTAGTTGTGGCTTAGTAAGCCTAAAGAAGGAAAGGGAGATAGAGAAAGCAAATGAAGGAGTTGAGTTCTAAGTTTTTTTGTGTACACTTTGAGGATGATGAAGGGTCTTGAAAGGAGTTAAAAGAATTTTATGGGTAGCCCTAGATGTCTCCAACTATGGAGCTAGCAAAATACATTGTCTTAAGGGTACTTAGAAGGCAATTTAGACAAGATTGGTAAGAGTTTATGCATTTTGATCTTTGAGACATTTTATATTGGATCTAAGTTTTTTTGGAGTGTGTGAACAGGGTGAATGAGAAAGGAAGCATTAAAGAGGCTGAAAAACCAAAAATTGCATTTTGGACTAGGAACTAGTGAAGCAAGAAGTTGGGAAGGTTGGTGAAAGGTAAGTGAAGTGTGTCTTCCTTGAAAAGAGACTAATTTGATGATTGATATGACATTGTGCAGAAGGCTAAGAGTGGGTAAAACAAGGTATGTTGTCTAGATATACAAAATTGCAAGTTGTTAAGCTATTTTGGACTTGTGGGAGATCCTCATATGCAGAGAATAGTTGAAGTTGTGGTTGGTAAACCTCTTGATTAGTTGAATGTATGATTGAATATTATTCCTCTCTACATCAAAAGCCCCGTCATAGGGATTTAGAAATACCTGAAGTACAACCTTCATCTAGGGCATAGGGTCTAACAGGGAGGTCCATCGAGAAGTGAATAAGGTGTGAGTGAATATCTTATATTACAACCTTTCGTTTAACATGGCAAAGAGCTCATACTAGGAGTATTTGATGTTGTTATTGGTAATTGTTGGAAAAAAGTATAAAGCACCCTCTTCAAAAGACTTAAGTAGGAGGTTGCATCAAAATGTTGTTGCAGATGCAAAGTCAATTCTAGAAGAATAAAAGAAGCAATGATGCAAGTTTGGATGCATCATTCTTTCGCATGGGTGGATGAATGAAACGAACCTTACTCTCTTTAATTATTTACAGTCTTTAAATGGTGAGATGGATTTTTTGAAGTCAATTAATGTCTCTAACAAAGTAAAAAAATCTAGAAACTTTGAGCATGATGTTGAAGGAGATCATTTTAGAGGAGGGCATTGAGAATGTTGTGCAAGTTGTCATTTACAATGCCCCAGCATATGTGACGGTTGGGAGAGTACTTTAGGAGATGCACCTGCCACTCTTTTAGAGCCCTTGTGTAGCCCATTGTCTTGACATTCTTTTGAAGAATATAGAATTGGTGAGATCGGATGTAGAAGATGCTAGAAACATTATAAAATATATTAATGATCGAGTTCTTAGCTTCAAAAGAGATTCCACCAAGGGGAAAGAGCTTATGCAAGCATGTGTCACAAGGTTTGTAAATAACTTTCGATGTTGCAGAATATTTGTAGGTTGTTGACATCGTTAAAGCAGATGTTTTTGAGTCAAGCACAGCTAAACTCTACATATTCAATGAAAATTAATGGATAGAGGATGCAAAGACTATTTTTGATGATGCCTATGTGAAAAGAGTCCTGAGAATCATCAAGGTAACTTCAAACTTCAATTTATATTTCAAGTTGATGAACTTGTATTTTCAATTTTTAGAAGTATATACTTTAACTGTAAGTTTGTAGCTTTAATTTATTTGCAGGTGTAAGAGCCTTTAGTGATGGTTTTGCACTTGGTGGATGGGGAGCAAAACCCAATGAAATACATTTATAAGGTCATGGATATAGCCAATGAAGCCATCCAAAACTAGTACACATAGTATAAAGATAGATTTGATCATATTTGGGAGATGATTGATCAAAGGTGGAACAATCAACTCCACCAACCCATTCATATAGCAATGTACTACTGCAACCCCAAGTTTTTCTTCTCTGATGGCTTCACAAATGTTAAGGGAAAGTTATGAAAGGCCTCTTGACATGCATTGAGAGGGTGAAACTTGAGGTTGAGGTGAAGCTCCTAATTGTTTCAAAGTTACAAAATTACAAGCAAAGTAGGGTAGACTCCTTTCTTTGCCACTAGCCATCCAAGGGAGATCCACCCAAACACCAAGTAATAATAATTGGAGTCTTTACGTACATATTACAAGTCAAAAATTTACGATTATTAACTACTTACAAACTTTTTAATATTTTGTTAGTAAGTTTTTGGTAGGCAGATTCAGGTAGAAATACCCAAAATTTTCAAAAGTTAACCCTCTAAATTTTGTTGTAACCTTGTAATGCTTTTAGATGTAAGCGTAGCTAGAGCTTGTTTAAGGTCATTCACACGAAGAAGAGCAACACGTTGACTCAACGACACCTCAGTGACCCAGTGTCTTTGTAATATAACCTTCAACTTTGCACAAGAAATGTGGAGGACGCATCACATGAGCATATTGATTTGTATGAGATTAACCCCTATAGTGACTAGATTACGCAGGATGACGAGACCTCCTTGATCATGGAGGATGAGATTGTTGATTTCGAGAGGTAAGCTATGGAGGGTGAAGGTATAATAGAAACATGAGAGAAAAGATTGAATGACATCAGTAGAGATTATGTTGAGCATGAGGCAGAGGAGTCATTTCCATCTAATAACAAGGTGGAATTGTAGCCGTAGCCTTTTAGGTGGGATCGTAGGCATAGCCTTCTAGGTGGAGTGAGGAGCGACAGTCAAATGTGGGGACTATACCCTCTCCCTAATTTTTACTAGAATAGGGAAGAGGAAAGTATAAATTCTTGTAATGTGTACTTGCATGGATATGTAATTTTTGATGATTTTCAATGACAATCATTATAATTTCATATTAGTTATCAATAGGTTGTATTCACATTATACGATTTTGTGCTCTATTTGTATTCAAAACTAATAGAAAACACTTCCTAATCATTTTACATACACATTTAATACATTTTGCAACCATTTTTTGAACAAAATTTGTTTTTAAAAGAAATTTAAGTATTTTTTAAGTTGTTGAGTTTTGTCGAGTTTTTGCCTAGTTCGAAAATAATTGGTCAACTGAGTCCAAGTAGGCAAACTTTGTGTGAAATAATTAACAATTCACAAGCCTCAAAGCATGGAAAATAGAGATTAACAAAGGGCCAATATGAATTGATTCCCTAACTTTTATCTCGCAGTCATTGCCTCCACCATCGCTACAAAGCAAAGGAATGTAGTCGATAAGAGTGAAAACGTGTAATAGTGTTTGTGTATTATGGTGTGCATGGAAATGTACAAAACAAAAACAAGATAAGTTTCTAAATATAATTTACATTGTTTTATGGGTCAACAAATCCCACTCAACTAAGCTATAAACTAGGTATCATCTAGCTGAAAACTAAGTGTGTGAGTTGTGATAATTCAAGTTCCTTTGACGTCTCTCTTGACATGTAATGCAATTTAATGCAAAATTGTCTACTTCAAATTTGTCCAAGAGTGTGTGAGATATTATTCTAAACTAAAGAAGGGCAAGAAAATATCATAAAACGTTGTTACAAACAATAGAGAATTGGGATTAGGAAAACGTTGGCACGGCACCACCTAGTTCTACACCACCGGATGGGAAAGTGATACAACAACATCAAACATTCCAATTGCATTAACTAGGAAATGAGGCTTACCCAACCTCAATGATACTTACTTGAAGACCACCAAGTTGTGCAAAGGGGAAAAGAAATATGTTGACATCCAATTCGTGGGTGAAAGCAAGTTTAATGAATGGACCTCTAGACAAGTTGTTTGCATTATCTACAAGGTAGTGTCACAACACCCCAATTTGCTGCTATATATAGTTATCAAATTCAAAAAATACTTGGGCTCCCCCTAGATATCAACGGCCTCGTATCTTTTTCAATTTCACTTATATCATGGTGGAATCATTGACCAATGCCCATTAAGATGGCATGGCACTATCAATACCTACATCACAAGACATAGCATTACAAAAGGCAAAAATAGATATTGGAAATGTGTGATCATTAGGTAACCTCCACATCTCCCTTGTCTTTTCATTCGATCACTACACAATAATAAAGGAAAGTGGATATGAAAACATAAGGGAAAAAGTATGGAGCTATTTCACTATATTTATGGTAAATATAAATTTAAAGCATTATTCTCATAACCTTCTAGGAGACTATTTTGTCTTGTAATTCTTCCTCACATAATGTTTTTGATAACGATACATTCCAAAAAGAGTGCAATTTCCATAACTAGTTCATAATATTACATAAAGTATTAAAAAAAACTCCCATTTACAAAAATTTAAAAAATCACCTACCTCTTAATGTAATTTGCACTTGTAGGAGCAATTATTTGTATATAATTAATTACGAAGTTTGCATGCTTGGACTCGACAAACCAAAAAAAAAATCATCTCACCAAAACTTGGCAACATAAATAGTTAAATTTCTTTGAAAAACTTCAATTTTCCAACTCGATGAAAAACTTGGAAAAACTCAACAAAAACTTGTTTATGCAAGCCTTGCAAGTTTAAATTGTAAGAACCCACCCAGCAAAATTTTTTGCAAGTACTTAACACTCGACGAGCAATTGAACTATAATTAATTATATACAAAGGTTTTGAACTAAGGACCTCATTAAAACATTAAGTCCTTTTTATTGACAATCGTCCTCAAAATTTATAAAAGGAAGAGGGAACATTATAAACATGCGATATATGTGTGGTATGGATAAATGGATTACAACTAAATGCATAAAAAATAACTCAACTATATTAAGTACGGAGTAAAACATAGCAAAAACCCTTAATCAAGTATGAGAAAGCTAATTAGCAAGGCATCCACATAAGGTAATGGTATTTATTTGAGTAGATCAAAATCTAATGTTCGTTTCCTAAATCTAAACCAAAAATGTGATTCCCAGTTGTGTCAATAACCTCACCTAGAAGTCTAGATTTGATCAAAACAAGAGGTACGCAACATTAGGTATGTTTTTGATAGTCACCAAGAACATTGGGGACGCTTCTAGTAGCTAAGAGGCATGCTTCAAAAAAGAACTAATGACGTTGTTCACCTAGTCTTAATTTCTTATTTCCTCGTTATGATTCGTGTGCTACAACACCTGCAACATGCAAAACAAACAAAAAATCTACTCACCCTAGAACATGACCATGATATCTGAAAACTTAAGGAAAGTAGAGTGAGTTTAGGGATTCATGTTGAGGATTGACAAATATTTTATAACTATGTCTAATTCTCATGCCCCTAATGGTGGAAACCATTCTATACAAGAACTTTGATAGACAATAAATTGCATAAATGGAAATAGCTTCTAAAATATTCAAAAACCTAGGTCGTGCACCAAAAGTTCTATACAGGAAAATGTTAGCTTCCGATAATGATTGCTTGATCTCTCTAGAGTACTTATGAATGCTCAATAGAATACTGCAACAAATGCTCAAGTGTGCTTATTTCTAAATAAACTATAACGCTTGTGTATTTAGAGACAATTCATTTCAAATTAGGACCCTATTGCCACACAAATCAAAGTCCAACAACTAAAAGGTGAAAATGCGGGATAGAGGAGATGGTTGTAGCCTAAATTGATAAATACCAAAAGAAGGGCCAATAAATGTTGGGGATGTTTTTTTTTGGGGGGGAGGAATGGATGTTTAGTTATTATTCTTTCAGCCACATTATCAAAGTAAAAAACATCCTTGTTATGAGCAAGTTAGAAGAAATACATGTTAGCTGCACGCCTCATGACCCTCCAATCTGCGACATTCATTTCTCAGCTATCTCCGAAGAAGTCAACAAAAATAAGGAGCTCAGCTATGACTTCAGACCAAGAACATGGGAGCCTATATTGCCTGAAACAAGCGCCGGAAAATACTGGAATCTCATCCTGATCTTAAGATGAATCAGTAAGCAATCACAAATTACCTCTAGAAGACTTATCAAAGAGATCATGAGACCTAGACTTGCTAAGATTTTAGAGCTTTCCAGTTTGATGTGGATGTATTATTGTTGAACATACCATCAATGAATGTGTTCTCCTAGAAACTATTATTCTACACAACAATTTACACCAATATTTGAGAATATTTTCTTTGTAATACTACCCCACTAAAAAATAAAAAACTGGGATCCTTGGAAACCAAAAACATACACACCTTTGTGACTTGTCTATCTTGCTATCAAAAGATCACTACTAGTCTGATTTCCATTTCACCAATAATCTCTACAAGAGCACACTCCATCCTTGAAATGATGAAAACGATTAGTGTCCCTTACAACAATTTCTCTTTTAACAAGCTTAGAGATGAACTTAATTGCATTGTGGCAGTCACCACATACACGAATATTCTTCATAATTCTTATGGTTGTATCCATTGGTGTGTTTATAAGCCCAAATGCAAGTGCTATCTTCTCACTGTGAAAGCAAAGGAGGACTTCTTTCTGCTCTTCTTCCACATCATGAAGTGCAAACCTTGTGTCAGGAACATACCCTGCTGCCTCCATCTGATCATTTAATGTCCTCAACTTTGCATAGATCTCCTCTGCTTGAGGGTGAGTGTCGTCGTCTGAAACAAACGTATGCACTTTATTCTTGACTACTATCCAGCTAAGCCCCGTCTCCTTTTTTACGCCATGGTCTCTCATCATTTTCCTCACTTTTGCAACCTCATCCCATCTTCCAGCTGCTGCATAGATATTAGACAGTAGCACACGAGCTCCAGAGTTGTGGGGTTCCATCTCAGAAAATTTCTCTGCAGCCAATATACCTAACTCCATATTGCCATGCATTCTGCAGGCACCAAGCAAGGCCCCCCACACTGACGCGATTGGTTCCATTGGCATTTGTTTGATGAACTCATCTGCCTCCTGCAATCGTCCTGAGCGGCCAAGAAGATCAACTATGCAGGCATAATGCTCTGGGTTTGGCGCAATACCATAATCTCGACTCATTGAATCAAAGTAATGTTGACCTTCATCCACTAGACCTGCGTGGCTACAAACAGAGAGAACACAAAGAAACGTGATATCATTAGGTGTCATGCCTGCCAGCTCAACCTGTGAGAAGAGCTCAAGAGCCTCCTCCGTCCGCCCATGTTGGCCACATGCTATAATCATTGCATTCCAAGCTGCTATATTTCGTTGAGGCAACTTTTCAAACACTTGGCGTGCATCTTCTATACACCCACATTTTGCATACATGCCAACAAGAGAGCTACTAACGAAGGTGAATAAATCAAATGCAGATTTTACACCAAGACAATGAACCTGCCTGCCATGATCAAGAGCTGTGGCATTCGCACAAACCGAAAATACAGTTGAGAAAGTGAAATCGTTGGGTTTCACTCCAGCCACCAATGCCTGCCCAAAAAGTTTTAAAGCTTCCTCATTCTGCCCATTTAGAGCATACCCTGCAAATAGGGGAAAGTTTCAAAAAACATTTATAAACTTTTTCAACGTCAGATTCTCAATTGTTAAGTTTAGCGATTTTGCCTAAATATTTTATAGCCAAAAAAAAACATAACAAGAATAAGGAAATATGACAGTACATCCAGAAAATTGAATCCAAAAAAGCAAAATTTTCAAGAAAGAACTATTACTCAATAGAAAATCAAGCAAGACTTCATTTTCAAATGTAGAATGCTTTACAAAGAAATATGATAAAAATATTCTGGAAAATATCAACCACTAAACGTTTCCCTACCTGTGATCATCCCACTCCATGATACTACATTTCGATCAGGCATTTCATCAAACACTTGGCGTGCATGCTCGACAACACGGCACTTAGCGTACATGTCAACAAGCGCACTTCCTGCAAATACATCCAAATAAAATCCAGTCTTAATAACACAGGAATGGATCTGCCTTCCTTCTTGTATTGCCCCAATCCCAGCACTGGCCTTCATGACACTAGGAAAAGTATAATTGTTCAATCTCATTCCTGCTCGTTGCATCCTAGCAAAAAGCTTCAATGCTTCTTCCTCAGGCCCATTCTGAGCATACCCAGAAACCATGGTGGTCCACGTGATGGATTGTCGTGGAGACATTTTGTCAAACACTTTTCGTGCATCCTCAATTTTTCCGCATTTGGCATACATATTAACCAGATTGTTGGCTATGAAAAGAATGTATGCGAATCCAGAAATAATGGTGTGGGCATGTACCTGTTGTCCTTCTGCAATGGCTCTCGAGTTCACACACCATTGTAGCAGATGGCGATAAGAATTGTAATCCGCTTCGATGCATGTGGGCAAAGCATTTTTACAATGTTGTTCTTTTGATTCTGTGTTTTTCATGAATTTTTCTGCATCTTTCTGAATTGGGTTTTCTCCGGGCCATTCTTGTGAAACAACATTGGCAGCGGCTGAAGTGCTGAAACCAATGGCTTTGGATTTGATTCGGCATCGCACAGTGACAAGCATTCAATCAGATAAATATATAAGATGAAACGAGTTTTTGTTTTTCGTCCTTAAGACTAAAAAGGTTTGTAGAAGCTATGGAACTGTTTGACTTGCATAGCGTGACTATATGGGGTTGCTTACGGGTAAGTAGCAGAGATGTCCTCTCATAAGAAATTTTCTGATGATGCAACATAAATCTTGCAGTTGCAATAAGGATCACTGTATTTTTTTTAATTTCCTTTTCCAATAATTTATTTTTTACGGGAAAATACAAAAAAATGTTAGACTGTGTTAGAGCTCCGCATTGGGTTGCTAGGTAAACCTGGATTTCGTCGAAGTTTCGCCAAAAAAATAATTATAGATGGTTTTGATTTTTTGGAAAACTTGTTCCCAAAAGAGTGAAAACGTGTTTCCAAAGGAGTAATATACAATATATATGACCGTTTCTATTGGAATTTGTAATTCTACCTTCACATTTCAACATTATTTGTGCACTCTAACTCGACACCTAGGTGATTTTGAATAGTGACACATTGGGGTTTTAAAATTTATAGTATAATTGATTATCTTCCATTTAATTCTTTTTTGCGGGGATGCAATAATAGAGTTCTTATATAGAAATCACAATATCACACATCATTAAAATGTTAAATTGTATGGTGTATGTCAAAACCCATACGAGATAACTTCATTCTCAATATAATTTTATAGGGAGTACTCCGCCGTATGATTGGTGTTCTCGAACATCAGCTTGTGGGAGTATGGGAATATCTCATGATCTGGAGATATTAGTAGAACGTCGAGCTCCTGATCCAAAAAAGCAACAGGTGCCTTTAAACTCCATAGAGTCCAAACATTTTCAACTTCTTCTGGTTATGGCTCTGGTTGAAGTTCTGGCTCTTGGAACATCTTTATCCATTTCCAAGAAATAGACCCACGGTCAAATTCCTGAAAAAGAATTTGAGATCTAGGATCCTCAGATTTTGTAACCGTGTACTTGGACTTCTTTTCCGGCTCCAGCTTCTAATTAATCCCTTTGATAGGAATATGAGCACATGACCAATCCATCTTTACTTCTCCTCCCAGCTCTTTGCAGAAATTTTCTGCTCAGCAACATCCCGTAGGAGACAGGAATATTTGCAACTAAGATTGTCATCTTTAATCTTTTGTCAGGAAAAGCTGCCAGAACAGCTTGTGCATCTTTGATTTGTCCGATTAAAGGGACTTGTCTCTCCATGGAGTAACACTTTTTTATGGTCTTTGTCAAGGTAAGCCCAAGAGCATCTGTAACTTTAGCTGGCATGACATTGTCAGAAGCACCTGAATCTAAAAGGCAGTTGCTTAACTTGAAACCATTAAGCAATAAGGAAACATAAAACGGTTCCACTCTTTCAGAAGATGGTGAGGATTTAACAACTGCAGTGTTGTTTTGGGGTGGAGTATCCTTGGGCTTAGGCAAAAGGCCTTTTGATGTATTGGATTGTCCTGGTGATTGTACATATTTGACTAGCCTATTTAACTGCTCAAGAAATACTCTCAGGTATTCAACTTCTGACATTTGAATCCTAGTTTTCTTGACATGATCAAAAATGTCAAAGGAAGGTATAGATTCAGATACCTGAGCTGCTTTTTGCTGGTTGAGATGAAGAACTTACATTCTTATTTCTGGGAGCTAAGGAAGAAGGTAAAGGGTTGCCCCTTCTTTGTTCGTCAACTAATGCCTCAGCTTAGCGAGTTTGTGATCTTGTAAATACTGCATATGTGTGACCATGATCATCTTCATGAAGTTCCTCATCGTCATGTTCAGATTTGTAGTTCAGGTAATTAATGTTGGAGTCGCCAGCAGGACCTACAAAATCATCATTCTCGAGTTGATCAGCGTCATCTTCCTGGTCTTCTTCATTCATCTCCACGTTGTTTCTGGGAGCATCTTCAATTACTAATCTTTGGGAACCATCAATGCTAGTTTCGGTTGTTGTTGAAATTCCGAGCAGGGGCAGTGTTGTTTCCTTGAGCCATTTGAGCCATTTGTTTCTTCATCTGTGACATTTCATTTGCTAACTTTTGCAATAGTGAATCGGAAGTAGTAGCAGAGGATGAACTTTCAGCTCTAGAAGTGTTGACTCTTTATCTTTCCAGCCATGATGAGGTCATCTTCAATTTCAACCGCCATGTTTTGAGCTGCTAACAAGTCAACAGGACATGCTCTTCGCAGTTGATAGCTTACTTCAGGAAGTAAAGCATTGATGAAGAATACCTTTTGATTCTCATCATTCAGAGAAGCAGAAGCTAGAATTTTGTACAGTAATCTTTGGAATTTTGCAATAAAATCCCGCATGTGCTCATGTGGCTCCTTCTTCAACTCAAGTCAGTTGAGTTATCAAGGTATTGGAATCTTCAGCTGGTTTGAATCTTTTCAGGAATGCATCTCTCATGGTAGCCCAGTTGGTTATGGTGCCAGGAGCTAGCCGGTAGAACCATTCTCCGACCAAGTCATGTAGAGTCTCAATGAAGAGTCAGAACGGATACATCTTCATGTTCGACTGCAAGCACTCCACAGATATAAAAACGCAGCCAAGTGGTCATCTGGATTCTGCTTGCCATCTCCAAAAAATTTTGGAAAATTATTTCTCATCCCTTTAGGTAGATCATGCATAGGAGGAGTCAAATTCAGAGGTCCAAAGACTGTACCCCATGGAACAGGTGTTGCAGGGGCAAGTGGTTGATTCTGCATCATGAAAGGAGTGAGTCTTCTTTGAAAATAGACTTGGTGAATAATTCCAGTTGCCAGAATATGTTGAAGATGATCCGGATTTGGATGCAGTTTGCACTCTTCTTCCTTGGTGAAAGATTAGATCTGCGGCTTCTGAACTTGAGGAGGATGATTGAAATTGAACCACTCTTGCAATCTATAGAAATGATTGGTCAATCCTTCCTTGAGCCTTCACAGATCGGGTGAATGGACGTTCAACCAAGTTGAGAGTTATAATGAGAAAACACTCTAATCTGACAAGAGATAAGCTTTGATCTGCAAAGATAGTTGTTCCCCAGTGGAGTCGCCAAAAACTGTTGGCTAGATTTTCTGCATAGCTGAAAACCTAGGCAGTCATGAGATAAATCTCCCTCATTTACCGGTGAGGCTCCCGTGTAAGATTTGTCAATTAAATATGCTAATATCTATCTGGGGGTTTTACTTTAACCATGTAGCTCATGAACCATAGCCAAGATAGTTTTGCAGCAAGTAAACAGCTGTTAAAGAAAGAAATATGTGCATGAAGAGGGGAAATAATAAATACGAGAAGAAAGAAAGAGGAAGATGTGCAACCCAATCAATAGATTACAGAGTTGATTGCATGCACATAGAAAAAACCAATAGATATTGAACACACGATAATTATAAGCAAAGGAAAGCTTTCAGATCTAGATCTAAGAATAACACAAAGTTTACGTAAAGATCTAACAACAAAAAGTTAGAAACAAATACACCGTGACACAAAGTTCTCTGGAAATATGTACTCCTTTCAATTCCTTAGCTTTAAGAAAAATATCAAGGGTTTCAGCTCAAAGTCTGGACCACAATAATGCTAATTACAAATTATGATCCTTTAACCTCGTAGGTTCTTCCTCTATTTATAATGTGTAGAGGGAAATTACAAATAGGAAACTTTACTGAACTGCCACATGTGGAAGTGGGAAAGGAAACAACTGACAATCTCCCTCCTGGAATTCCTCTCTGCATGACATGCATGATTTATAACTGAAAATAGAACCTTCTATTTTGCATGTATGCCACCTATTTCAAGTAATTGACTTCTTCAAGTAATGGCTTTTAAACCAATCACTTTAAGTTTTATAATTTAATTGATCGCTCAATTACTTTGTCGAAGAAAATAAAAAGAAGAAGAAGAAAGAGGATCTGCTGCCCAGCTGTAAAACCCTAGGCTTTCTTCTTTTTCTATATATTGAATATACTTGATTGAACTTGTGCCTTTGATTCTCACCAAGCTGGATCTAGAAGCAGTCATGCATGTGATTTGCAATCACCTTTGACTTGTCTTCCCTCTTATCCTTGAAGCTTTTGCAGTTCTTCTCCAGTACATGCATCACTGCAATGTTTGCTTAAATAACTCATCATTTTTATTTTTAATTGCCCCGCATATGAGTCAATTAAAACTTTGGAAAGCACTCCGGGTGAAGGAAATTAAATTCAATGAAGGCTTCAACTGGAAGATTGGGAGCATTGATTGCAACAAGATCTGGAAGGAATTCATCCATTTTGCACTGACTTCTACACATGCTTGCATTAGAATAACTTTGTTTGAGCTATGAATTTTTGCCAAAAGCCTTTGCAATTGGATCATCTTTGTGCAGATTTGATAATCTAATTCGGTGATATATTCAATGTATGCTGACATTGATTTGATCTTCCTTTCACTAGTATGAGCACCTGTGATGAATACCTGGTGCAATCTAATGCCATTAGAGCAAATATGGAGTCTATGGCATGAATACTTTTTCTTTTAATTATGTTGGAATTCTGCATATTAAAGTTGTGCTAGCCCTGGAAATTCTTCAGACTTCGGAAGACATATTCAATGCACTGACTGCACATTCATTTGGAAAATCTTTCACTTATATGAGCACCTAGGAATACCTATACCAACAATTCAGAGAAAGATGGATTCCAGAATGAACAAAGAATCAGGCTCTTTCCAACCCAATCTGCCAAAACTGGAAGTTTGCATGACCGGCAATGGAAAACACTCTTTCATGCAAAATCCTCCTTCCCTTGGCGCCAATTCCTACCTAATTCCGGGCTGCAAACTTCATAAAAACAAAATTAACTGCTTTCCCTTCATGATGTCTCATGCTTAGAATAGTCATCTGCAATGTTATTTTTACATAAAAGCCCATTTTCCTCCTAAAGCGACCTGTAACAATTTAATTGATTAAAAGTCCATGTCTCTTCCATCCAATTTGGTGTCAAATGCATGCTTCTGATTTCTTTTTAATGAATTTATTTTATTTATTTTTAGCAAGCATAATTGACTTCTTCTTTAGCTCATTCACTTGCATTGACATATTCTTCCTATTTAAAATCAACTTCCAAACTCCCTGGCTAGAAATACCATTAATAAATATCATTAATCATATGCGTTAATGCCAAGGTGGGGAATTTCACATGAGAAACCGAGGAAAAACCAAAGAAAAACGCAAAAAATAAATAAAAGCAAAAAACGTTGTCTAGAAGTTGCAGACGATAGCCCTGAATTTGTTCCTCGTGAAAACCCTTAATGAGATGAGTGAATTTCATGCAAAATTTTCTAACTACAGGATTAAACCGGAGCACAATTTACTTCAAACGGGGCTATTTATTTAATAAATAATTAAATAAAAAATTCCCGCAGACAAAACTTGCAGGGATAAAACGAGTTTGGGCATCAGGTATTTGACTTGAAATTGGCTCATATGATACACTGGGAATATCCTAACATAATTCAGACATCTTCTGGCAATAAAAACACAAAAAGACCCGCTATTTTAAAAGAAGATGATTTTTTTAATAATGGGTTGTCCCAAATTTCAGGGTGAAATCTGGGGACACCAAGAGGCTAATTGAAATTGGTTGGAATATAGGGCTCATTTGCACCATGATCCCATATCAGCAACCAGGTAAGAAATTCTGTTCACCTTACCTTGTTCTTAGTTCCCACTTGAGCAAAAAGGATCTCATAATCCCAAAATCACGACTTGTATTATGAATGGCTTTTTCTGATATAAATTCTTTAAGTTGTAGTGAAAATTCAATCACAAATTAATTTAGATTGAAGGCCTTAGTTTGTACTTGTCAAGATCTTAGACAGGGTTGATAGGCTAACCATCCCTGGTTATTGATTTATAGATCATATGTAATAATATATATTTTTTATGGCTTTTAATAATGAAATATGCCGTTCATAAGTTGCAATTACTTGCTCTATCAGGGCAATCCTTCTCATTCATGGGAAAACATAAATACTTACAAAAGCTCAAAATGTTCTTTGTCTATTGTTTGGGCCGCAGTCCCATTGACCTACTTTTGTGGTTTCGTTTACATTTATATATTTATTAAATCTTATCTTATCTACATGAACTCCGATAGGGAATAGACTGAACAACCTTACCAGCTACGCGTTTGTCGTAAGAAATCACCCAACCCTAACTAATATCCTTAACTACTAACAACTATGTCAAAGTAATTTAATATTTCCAACATGACCCGTCCCCTAATACAAACATTTTTTTTTAAAGGGATTAGAAATCACACTCCATGAAACCGGGACAAATACCAAGTTTGAAACCAATTTTGATGGATAAACATATCAACAATCCGATAAGCATAATACCAATATATGGGTAATGATATCACATTGTAACAGGGGTAGTTTAATAGTTGGCCTTGCTACAATCTGACTATAAGAATATCGAGACAACTTTGAACAATGACACAATTGTTCAACAACGAGACTCAATTCCCTACTATAGCCTAACTAATATTCATACAATAAGTGAGCATATACTCCTATTCACTGCAAGTTGGCATGGGCCTCCACTTCTATTTTCAAATCTATTTCCTCTAGTAGGTATTTGGTCCTCAACATAGTAGGTACGGATCAAGACTAGTGGGACTAGGTCCTCAAATAATCCTTCAACACCGTGTTATCCACCTCACTAAACATCTCATTTGCAAGCAGTTGCACTCAGATCGAGGCCACTTGATCAGGAACAGCAAAATGTTCGACCATTGCACTGGTAATCCAACCCTCGCTTTAACCAAGTCTATTTGGCACATTTGATATGAGAAATCCTCTACAGTAAGCTACAAACTGAGAAGTTAGTAGTGAACTCAAGAATTGGGTTGTGCCTCCTTCAATTTCTTTCTCCAACCTCCTGTAACCTCGGCTCACTCAACCAGATTAGAACCCGATGGTCATGTGTACCACAATATCCCTCCATAAAGCATGCAAACGGTTTTGTGTTGCAATGTTCTTCTATACTCTTGCCTTTTTGTGGTGCAAAAAACCCTTGTATGGGGTTAGGTCAACCAATAACATAGCCATGTATGGAATAAATTTGTCACACACCCAGATTTAAAGTACTTTGTTCGTCGCAATGTTTGATGGACTGATGACTTAATGTAATTATAAAAGTTAATTTAATAAATGCATACATATGGTGTGAATGCATATATATATATATATATCCATTTATGGAATATATATACAAGGTGCGAAAACATGTACTTTACGCATATAGATATCTACATAAGCATTATTCCATATCTATACACATCCTTATGTGTGTGTGTGTGTGTGTGTGTGAAAGAAACATGTGTGAAAAACATGTACATATACGTATAAGATGTCTACATAAGCAATATATATATATATATACACATCAAATTGTTACTCTTTTGTGATTAGTATGAATATTGTTGTTGATGATCACCTTCTAGTTTGCACTACATTACATGAAAGTTGATTCATTGTTTGAATCCACTGATGTTTGCATTGATAGAGGAAGCCTTTGCGTTTGTTACGGTTATTTAGCATTGTATAAGGTAAATTGCAATGTTTTTGGTTAAGGCATTAAAAAAAATGTTTAAGGTTGATTTATTTAAGGACCTTCTTTCACAGACCACATGCTTTGGCATTGATTATTGATAATGTTAAATTTTATTAAAATTTCATAGACCATGGGAGCAATCAAATTGTTTATTGTTGATGTTTGAATAATGGTCATAGACCACTTGGAAAATAATGTGGAAGTTGGATTATTGGTTATTGTTTGATGAGGGTCATTCTGGACCAAACTTTAACATATAAAAAAATGGTTTATTGATTATTGTTACAAGTTTTAAATGGTCATAGAGTCATTGTTAGATCCCTTTTATTGGATCCACCAAAATGTTTAAATTTATTAAGATTGGTATTGGACCGTATGATGACCAAGAAATCCATTAGGTAAATGTGAATTGCATGCAAATATTGAGGTTTTGGGTTCCATGCATGAAGACGTCCACTACGTGGCACTGGAAGCATTGTGGATGGCAATTAATTTGCACGGTTCCTTGGGAACTGGTAGCTTAAATTGCAACCAAAACATGCTATTTGTCTCTCATCTTTCCCTCCATTCGCTTTTTTTTTGCAATCAGTTGATTTGGTTGATTGCACACATAATTCTTTGGAAGTTTTACAATGAGAAAATACTAGAAGGTTGTCCCATTCTGGTCGATGCATGCAGACCATGAATTGCTATACCTTAACGGCATATTTGTGTTTATTATTGTTGTTTGGAAATTATTGGGAGTATTTGTTGGGCATTGGAAGTTGCAGATTACCAAGGAAACCATTGAAAGGAGAAAGCATACGCGAATAAGGCATGGGTTTTTCTTAATTTTCTTGTTGTTTTTAATATAAAATTAGAGGATGTGTTATGGATTTCAATCTGGAAAAGAATGGGAACATACCTAGATGAAATTTGATTTTCTGTTTGTCACAGGGTTTAAAGAACTGCTAGGAAATTTGGGCATGAAATATTAATGGGTAATACAACTCGACAGAGCTTGTTGGAAGATGTCCCTTTGATTTGAAATAATCCTATACTCATTTCATCGTTGTAAAAAATATGTAGTCCTTGATTATTATGCTAGTTGCACTAATTGTTCCTTTGATTTTATAATGAAAGTTACCCTCAGATTCCAACAAGGAGGAAAGTTGGATATGGAAATGGGTTTTCTTGGGTTGAAAATACTTTGTTTGCCACAAATTTGGAAATTTTGCATGCAGATTTGTATATTTTTACAGCTCGTTTCAGCCCTGTTGTTCCTCTCTTCCAATCTAGACTTAGGGATTACAAGGGGAAACTCTTTGTCCTTGAAAAAGAGAAGCATGAATGTTATGGGTTTGGCATTTTGGGTTCTGTGGATCTTCAGATTTGGTTGTCAAGCAAGAAGTCATCTGCTGGTTATATCTCATTTAAAAAATTTAAGTGGTCTTCATGAGCTAGGTTGTTATTCTCATCTTGAGCTCGTTGTATCCTGAAGTTTTGAATGAATTTTAGGGGCTGGGTCAATATTAACTTTTGTCCACAACCTCTCCCTCTTTCTTTTAAAAATGAACTCTATCTGGGTTTCTGTTGAAGTCCCAACTTGAAGTTAATTTGAGGTTGTTAAATGAATCCTGTAACATGTACATGAATCTTCATGCCACTAGCTGCTTGAGATGTGAGATTGTGTTAACATCTTATGGGTGTTTTAATATAAGACTTCGATCATTTTTTATGCTAAATGTACTAATCCATCTTGTTAATAGTGGACATGACTGATTGAGTATATGGTGTCACCCAGATTTCATCCTGAAATCTGCGACTACCCTATCCGAAAAAATTTCGTACTTTTAAAATAATGGGTCGTTTTGTGTTTTTATTGCCTGAAAGTTCTTGTATTGCGTCAAGATATTCCCAAAGAGCCATATTAGCCTTTTTCGCCAAATACCCAGATGCCCAAAATTGTTATATTCTGTCGTCGGGATTTGTCTGCGGGAAATTTGTATTTAATTATTTTGAGCCCCGTATGAGGCTATTTGCGCTCCGTTTTAACTCTGTTATGATCGAATATATTATTATTCCTATGTGCCAGAAGGGTTTTAACTTGGAATAAGTTTTGGGCTTTATTTGTAACTTTTGGCAATTTTTCGTGTTTTTGTGGTGTCTCGTTTCGTTTTCTATGAAATTTCTCTGGAACAATTCCTTTGCCGGGTAAGCCCGATTTTTGGCCTGGAGCAGCTGGAAAACATATACGCACATTATGCCGGGAGGAAGTCGCCATCGGAGGTCCGGATCACTGGGAAAAAGTGAAGTCGTGCACAGAAAAGCCCCTGCGGGGATGGGAGCATTTTTGGAAAACAAAGGATTTAAGCTGCAATGGGAAAAATAGAAGCCGCAGGCAGGGTGGGAATTTTATACCTGCCTAGCAGGGTACTTTTTCCCATTTTTCCCAGTGATAAGGCAAAATTCGCTTAAGCTTAAGCTGCAGTGGGAAAAATAGAAGCAGCAGGCAGGTGGGAATTTTGTACCTGCTTAGCAGGGTACTTTTTCACGTGATATAAAATCCACTTAAGCTGCAGTGGGAAAGTTAGATGCTGCAGGCAGGCGGGAATTTATTGTCTGCCTTACAGGGTAAAAATTCCCATGGTGAAATAAAAGAAAAGTGACTTAAGTGAAATCACGGGATTTTATTGCCTGCCTTGCAGGGTAAATAATCCCATTGTCAAAGTCAAATCACTTAAGTGGATCATGGGATTTCCGGGGCTGCCTTGCAGGGTAAAAAATCCCATTGTCAAAAATTCTTAAAAATAGAATTCTATTATGCAAAAAAGTGCGACCCACCTTGGGTGAATAATAATGCATTAAATAAATATTTGTTAATATTTATTCACCCAATTTTAGCACCCAGGCTTGTGGAAAAGTCAATAAAAACAAAGGGGAATAAATCAATTGGAAATAGAATTCCAAAATTAAATAAATTTAATTTATTTAATGCAGCCCCTTTTGAGAAGGAATTAATACTTTTTAAAGTATTAAATGATTATATTAAATTCCTATTTTCAGTGGCTATGGTCAAAGCACACTGTGAAGCTTAAGTGAAGTGAAGTGAAGTGCGAATGATTAAATTGGATTAATTTAATTTATTGGATGGCTGTCCTTAAACATGCTATTTTTAAAAGAGAAGAACATGATTTTTAATTAATTAATTGCCTTTAATTGTTAGGGCAATTATTAATTATAGAATTGTGAGGGTTATATAAGCATGGGCAGCCATATGGGTGAATTATTTAATTCACAGGTAAAGAATTGCAGCCAAGAGGAAAAGTGCGCCCCCATTTGAAGAAGGATTTTGCTCAGGCAAGGTGGAAACAAGGCTAAAAGCTTCCAAATTTGGCGCATGCTTTGAAGGAGGTTGATCTTTGTCTGCATAATTGTTTGCACAGGTGTTACAGGAGCTCAGGTGTTGTTGAAAGGATTCATGCTCTCTTTATGTGCAAATTAAACACCATTTTTGGGGGCAGCAGGCTTGAAAAGTGCAGATTTTTACAATTAAAATTCACTATTCATGCTCCGGTGGCCATTTTTGTCTGAATAAATTGCAGGAATTCATTACAGGTGCTTTACAAAGGAAAAGGAGCTTTTATCAATGTCCAATACATTGCATATATCCTCTTAATCTGAAGAATTGTCCAGATCTGCACCAGTATTGAAGAATTCCAATCAAATAAAAAGAAAAAAAACATATTCAGACAAAGATAGACAAAGCTATGGCGAAGAAAGATGAAAAAGAAAGCACAACGGAGTCATGCATCACTTCTAAATTTGCAGATATTGGAAACACGGATCTAGGCTCGGAACCTCTTGTTAAATTGATAGACAGATCCAGAGCAGGAAAGACTTCACTCATGCATGCAGATTAAAAGCAGTGGAATTATTCGAGCTGCAGCTTTTCCATCCACAGCCCAGTTGCCAGAGTTTGTTATGCAGGTGCAGATCCATATCCAGATGCAGATGCAGATGCAAATCCATATGCAGATCCAGATCCAGATCTCATAGTTGTAAAAGCTTCCAGCACAAAGGCTTCATCCTCTTGTTTCGAACGCAGCCCGTGGAGAAGACAATGCGAAGGCAAAATTCCAGCTTGCTTCCAATTCCAACTGCTTGCAATTCCAGCTTATTTCAAGATCCAACTAATTCCAGCTTGTTTCCAGATCCAGTTTGAATCAGCTGCATGCAGACATGAAAAAAGACAAAGTTAGCTTTCCTCTTCCTTCTTCTTTCCTCCGACAAAGTCAGCTTTCCTCTTCCTTCTTCTTTCCTTCGACAAAGTAATTGAGTGATCAATTAAATTATACAACTTAAAGTGATTGGTTTAAAAGCCATTACTTGAAGAAGTCAACTACTCGGAGATAGGTGGCAAGCGTGCAAAATAGAATGTTCTATTTTCAGTTACAAATCATACATGTCATGCAAAGAGGAATTCCAGGAGGAAGATTGCCAATTGTTTCTTCTCCGACTTCCACATGTGCCAGCTCAACTAAAGCTTCCAACTTGTAATTGCCCCTTTACATTCTATAAGTAGAGGAAGAACCTTCGGGTTAATCAATCAGAATTTGTAAGCAGCAATCTTGTGTTCTAGACTTTGTGCTGAACCCCTGAGAGCAACTTGGAGCAAAGGAATACAAAGGAGCAGGTTTCCGGAGAACTTTGTGTCACGGTGTACTTTGTTTCTTGCTTTGAATCTTAGATCTCTTGATAAACTTTGTGTTATTTTAGATCTCGATCTAGAGTTGCCTTTGTTTTATAATTCTGTGTGTTCATATCTATTAAGTTTCTTCTATGTGCATGTAATTAGCTCTGCTATCTACTAATTGGGATGCACATCTTCCCCATTTCTTCTCTGTATTTCCTTTACTTCCTTCTTCTATAAAATACTTCCTTTCTTGAACAGCTGAAGTCATTGGGAGATAGTGTTAGTACAAGAAAATAAAAACATGCATGTAGAAGATACAATGTATGCTAAGCAGACAATATGTAAGTGAAGACACAAAAAGATAATGTAAACAAGCAGAAGACATATGTAGACCACGAAAAATGGTGTTGTTAACATGAGACAACACTCGCAATGTCGCAATACAATCAAGGCCAAAAAATCCAAAAGTAGACAAGTGTGCACATAGGACACAAGGCAAAGCCCGCAAACTATGGCATATAATGACAAGCAAGAAAAAGCAATGTAACAGACAACCATGATGGCAACTAGACCATACAAAACAAATACTACACATGAAGCACCTGTTATCATGTTAGAAATATAAAAAGTATGTTAAAGCATGTAGAATTTGATAAAGTAGTGTGTTATGAAACATAATGAAACAATAACACCTAAAATGTATGAAAGTGGATGCCCCTTAGAAGGTCTGTTTTGGGACTCATAATAGTTACTACGCCAAGCATCCATGTTGCATGTAATAGGTCTGTAGAATCTATCATCACAACTAGAAGGGAAGTGGAAAGCACATGTGTGTATGATAAAGATAATGACATATAAGATATCTATCTAGCATGTGTAATAAAGTGTACATGTAAAAGCATAAGTAAGCAAGAGTAGAATGCAACCAATATATGCAGTATGATGTGGATGAGATGTAATGAAATGTAGTGTGAATGATAGGAGCAATGTGGCCCCTGACTGGATGTGGATGTATGAGATGAGGTTCATTTATTTATGCCCCCTCAGTAGTCAAGAATGAACTATAAATGAGAGTGTGTTGTTGGGAAATGGTTTTAAATGTGTGTACTGGAAAGATATGACCGTCAAAGTGCAAAGTGTAAAATGTAAATGCGGTGAGTGAGTGAGTGATTGAACATGCGAGTGTGATGAGATCTATTTGAGATGTAGATCCTCAATAGTTGAGTATGGACCGTGGAACTAGAGTGCGTCATAGGGTAATGATTGCAGTATGGAGGAGTAGATTTTCAAAAGGATATGTTGAGAATGCATGGATTAAATGTTGCGGAGGAAGAGATGAATGCATGAAATGCATAGTGCATATAATGTAGTGTGTGGTGTGTGTGAGGTTCATGTATATAGGATTCCCTCAATTGTCAACTGAACCAAAGTACGAGAGTGCATCATTGGGAAATGATGATACTAGAGTGTGTCAATATGAGTGTGTCAATGTGTGAAAGTGTAGATGTGAAGTTTTGAGAAAATAAGATGCTTGTTTGATGCTAAAGAGGGGGGATGAAATAAGTGTGATGCCCCCCTTAAGTGTGTAACAATGAGAGTGGTCAAGTAATGTCATTTAAGAGGTCATCATTGTCATGATCAAAACCGAACGGTGGAAGCATCTGACACTTGATAAGTGATAGTGTTAGGTTAGTCAAGTAAGGAGCCACTGAGGCGTAACTTATACAAGTCATAACCTATTCTTCATTAGTGAAAGGAGGTAATGGGCATCATGGGCATACCATCAGTGGATTTGGCGAATAACCAAGAAATTAGTCATTGCAAATGAAGATGCGGCTAATAGTATGGGAAATGATATATCAGTATTGATCAGGATCTAATGGCCCACCAACGTAATAAAGCCAAGATTATCTAAGTGTAATTGGAGAAGCATAGGGATCACGTGCAATAAAGACTGTGAGATAAAAGAATCAAAGACCATAATCAGTGATAATGCAAACAAAACCATGATACATATGATGATCATAAGGTGGAGGAAAGA
The DNA here is from genome assembly GCA_019776745.2 of Taxus chinensis. Taxonomy (NCBI): domain Eukaryota; kingdom Viridiplantae; phylum Streptophyta; class Pinopsida; order Cupressales; family Taxaceae; genus Taxus; species Taxus chinensis. Next base: position 680,358,482 of record CM034147.1, read on the forward strand.
TGTTGTCAACTGTAAAACCTAGCTGAGTCAACCCATCATGTGTGCATATAGTATCTGAGCGAGTGGGGTCGAATGGGAATGTGTTCCCATTAAGAATCATTCATGAAAAATGTGCATGTAAATGGAGGTCGTACTAATGAAGATGAAACATAAGAAGGTGTAATGATGTCCGATGGTGGGACATGCCCCTGATAAAGGAATCATAGAGTAGTAATAGTAGGAGGAGGCGGTGATGCAATGAGATTATATCTAGAATGAAAATAAAACCTTCAAGTGGTAGTAAATGATCCAGAGTATCCATGGGGTTGTGGTTCATTGGTAGTATCAAACACATGGAGTAGGAATGTAGTATTGGGATCACGGTCACAATATTTGAATGAGTCATGATCACTAGGAATGGTATACTCTATGCCATCATGTATAAATTTGACACAATGATGTATAGTAGAAGGAATTGCTGACATGGCATGAAGCCATGGTCGACCGAGTAAACAGTTATACGAAAATGGAAATTCAACAACAAAGAAAACTTTGTTAAGGTTTCTGGCACTACAATGATAGGCAAAGTAATGTGACCTACACATAGACGTATAAGAACCATCATATGCATAAAGAGAAAGACATGATGGACAAAGATTAGCAGTAGAAAGACCAATATTTTCAAGGAATGACATAGGACAAAGATGAGTTCAGATCTGATATTGATTAAAGTACGCTTGACACCCACATTGTAAATATGGATCATGATACACAATGGTGGATCATTGTCAAAAGTAGTAAGATGAGCATTAGGATTGGACAAGAAAGCAAACTGCTGAGAAAATGCATTGACAAATTTTTTAATCTAGATGCATATTAACAGGAATGCGAGTGGTAGCGAGGAGAGTTTTGATTTTATCTCTTAATTTAGTATTGATAAGAAGGAAGTCATAATAGAGATACACATGATGAAGAGACCCTAAAAAGATAGGAGTTAAGAATGAAGGATGGGGATCCAACGAGCCTTCAAATCGAGTTTGGGTTCACCAAAATGATTAAACTAAAATTTGAATCTTATGTCTACTGATTTCTGATTGTAAGTAAGTTAGCAGTAGTAAATGAATTTACAATTAATTACATAATAAAGTCAAACAAGCTAAGCAAGAAAGTATGAAACCCTAAGTGCAAAGAAAAATTAAGATGGACTAAATTGCTTCACAATAATCCTAGACTGTTCCAATTGTTGACCGAAATGAACAGGAGAGGGAGAAATGTCACATACAGCCTCAAAAAAGTGTTTGATGAGTTGACAATTTGCCTAGACTAGGGGCGCCTAGAGCGGGACAGGGGCGCCTGTGGGCACCTTAGGCCTATTTCTGGGCCACTTGTGTCCGCCGAAATGCTCAAAAAACATCCCCTAAGTGGTCGTTATTTGTTCATTATTGTTCACCTTTTGTCCCTATGAGGTCGCACAATGATCGCCAAAGTCGTCAAAGACCTGTAATGAAATAATGACCTACAAACCTCAAAATAGACATCAAATCCTAAAAAATAAAGCTGCAGAATGACGGGTCAGGCTGACCTCAGCTATCAGAATGGTGATCTTACAACTGAGTGTTGTTACTAAATCTCAGACCTAATGTATTTCTATGTGGTGTGTGTGTGCGAAATCTTGCCCTAGGTGGCTCTTGTGTGTGTCGCACTTGATAGCGAGCAAGTAAGCTAGATATAAAGAAATGTAATAGATGTGTGCATGGAATAGAATGAACTTTCCTCCTATGAAGTGTATGCCAGAAATAACTAACCCTTGTGTCCCTTGGATGGTGCTAGATGAATGTAATGGAGCTCTTAGATGTTTGATGGGTGTAACCTTAGGTGGCAATAGTTAATGCTTAGTGCTTGGTCCTTTATTATGATCACATAACTTTATATTTATATGATTCCTTTGCTTGAATTTCATAGTTAACCCCGAAAAGGCCGACTACCAAAAAGATAAGATGCTCAAATGGTTATAAAGGACCCAAAATATGTGAATATAGTATAAAGGGGTCAAGGGTTCTCAGAGGGGACGAGGGCACCTGACGTTGGTGTTCTAACTAGGCGTTGGTGTCCAAGATGATAAATGTTGAAGTATAAGAGACAAATTGAGCAAGTAAGGGTGTAAGACCAAAAGTGGGCAATAGAAAACAAAGAAAGGTGGCTAAAGACATGGGTTGATTAGTAATTTCTTACTTAGGATCATATGAATAATAATGTAATCATGACTAAATAGATACCCAAAGTGTGTGATTTTGTGTCTATAGTTATTTGTCTCTGGACCCACAACACCCAGGACTAAACACTAGCACCCCAGGCACTCTTGTTCATCCTGTGCACCCATGTACTCTTTATGATATTTCACAATTTTTGAACATTTTTGTTGGTCTTTTCACGTTTCCTACCCATACCGAGGTCCTAGTCGGTAGTCAGGTCACTAGTGTCGAAATTCAAGCAAGAGACCCTATATAAACACAACATACATCCATTATAAGCGCAAACACTTTAATCAATGGTTTATCTATTACAGTAATCAAAAGCGATCTGCATCTTGGTGGCTTATTACTCTTATTACAACACTGCCATGGAAGGGTAAGTTCATTTTTCATCCACACATTTGAAATTATATTAGTACCACCCGTATCTTGGTGTCACGGTGCAAAAGGGCAACGAGGAGCACTATTATGCACAACAAAGCAACATAAAACTACATGGGTTTGAGATGTAGTGACACTGGTCCTAAGTTCACTTTGGTTGAACATCCGAGGATGTTGGACCCCTCATTTTTGATCTTTTTTTTACCGATTTTGTGTGATTGCGGGTTTTATGAGTGATTATTGTGTTTTATAGACTGACATGTACCTTGGTGATTTTCCAAGTGTGGCTACAAAAATCATGGCGAACAAGTGTGAAACCTTAGTGACATTGACGAAATCAGGTTTTGACCTTTTTGGCATACTCCAATTGACCGATAGAGGCCAGGTGCCCAGGCACATATGTCCAGGCCACTTTTAGATTCCAGAATTCATACTTGAGCATTCAGTTCCCGCCCAGCATATCATCAACTTGTTCCAATTAAAGATATACTTTTGGATAATCAAACAAGATAAGTTCCAATCTCTCTCATTTTCTTTCATAATTGCATCTAGAAAGTATCAACACGGGTACTTATTATATATCATTGTAGTAGTTTCTAAACTCATATTTTAATAAAAAAACCAGATTTTTTGAATCATTTTTGTGAACCTTCTTAGAACTCCTTACCCTAGGATCTATTAATACATAATGGCAAAAGGTTAGATTTTTTTTCATAGGAAAGCTATGCATCATGAGAGTGTTAACCAATTATGATCCGGCTATTGAGGTGAACTTAGCGCTCTCTATTGACTCCTCACGTTGGATGATAATATCAAAGCAAATTTTGTCCAAGGAATGCGCAATTTCCTATTAGTTCACCATTTTCGTGTAGCATTATTTCTCCAGAGCAAAAAAAATTGCGTTATACTCCGGTTGTTTCATGGCACTAGGACTACTCTACCTTCTCTTCACTTTCTGCTAAAAACTTGGATGAGTATCAGTGATTAGATGCTTGGTCTTGATTGTGATACTATAGATTAAAAATCATGATGAAAAATGTACATGTGCATGATGTTATTTCTCCACTTGTCAAGATGAATGTAATGTAAAAGTTGATCTTCATGTTTTCCATTTATGGAGCATGCTTCCTAATGATTGCAAAGGATACATCTCATGATAGTTCTTTCTCCTACTTCACTAGATGTTGATGAATTACTTGCATGGTGGAAACTTAATCTGATACTAAATATCTTTCTCACCATGACCATGTTAGTGAAGATGTTGTCCTCTCTAATATCGTTTGAATGTGAATTTTCTACTCCGCTTTATCTCAATCCGAGGTTATATATAATAGCATGTGATGTTCTACCCCTTCTGTCTTCATCTCTTAGCACGCGTTCTGATGTGTTCCTCTTAATGTTTCTATAGATATTCCATCTTCTTCTCCTCAATATTCCTCATCTTCTTCTTTAAAGCCAATTCATTTTGATGTTCCTCTTGATGTTCATGCTTCATCCCTGCCTCTTCCTTCTTATACCACATACATCTAGTGCACCCAGGCACATCCTCATCCCCCACCTCTTCTTTCATGTTCCTTGATCACTCATAATGGAAAAACACAACCTCCAATGTGCCTCTCACATCTCTTATTGATTCCTCAATGACATTTATCACTGTATGTTGGAGTAACAATTCCAATCTTGGGTCAATCTCTCACCTCTTGAAAGCAAAGCTACTATGCAGTATTGAAATAATTCTCTTCCTGAACACCGTTGATTCTCTTACTCGTGCCACACACA
>CM034147.1:680963372-681152364 GCA_019776745.2 Taxus chinensis
TTGGAAAAGTTTGGGAAAATGTTCCACTTTACATTGAGGAAGGAATAAGCATGTTCAAGGAAGCTATTAGAGATGGTAATTTTCTAATTTTCAAAACTCTTCTAATCACTCGTGATGAATATTCAGTTGTTGTCACTTCATTGGATGATAGGAAGTATATTTTTGGTCGTGTGTTGGACGAATTGTGGGGATTATGGACAACGTTAAGCATGCAAGCCAGAATACTTATTTTCATATTCCAAGAATTTACTTTTGGGGCAAGAAAGGAATGCAAGAATGTCGTGTTAAGATCTAACATGTTTGTTGATTTCAATCATGAGATTGTTGATCTTCATTTTCCAGCCTGTGTAAGACAATTTTTAGTCCCTATGCCATTCACAAATTTGGTTTTTTCCATAAGATTTCAGTTTGGTAGTTGTTATGCTATGGCTATAGGACTGAGTTTGCAAAAATCAGATTTGGGGCTGCCACTTCCAGTCATGAGCCGCAGTAATTTTTCATTTTTTGAGAGCATTCTATCATGGAAAAATAAGGAGGATTTCCATTGGAAGGAGGAAAGAAATCAAGTTCTGGTGAGTTATTTTCATATTTGAGAATTCTGATTTTTAAAGGAAGAATGCATGCTCACAGTTATTTTTGGGACAGCCTTGCTAAAGTTTTGGGAAGCCATCATCTGAATAAAAATCGTGAAGTAGCATCAAGCAACAGAAGAGAGCTAGTTGTCATGTTTTTAAGGCATGACAACGGGAATGTAAAAGTGTTAAACATTTTTGTTTTCTTTAATATGTTTGTTTCATGTGCAGGTATGTCAAAAAAGAAGCAGTTAAGATCCATTTGGGATCCGGGGCCTTACAATTGCTCGAGAACAAGCAATTTTGGGAAGGGAGGACTATAATGTCCCCTTTTTCGAATTAATCAGCAATTAAGGATTCCTAAGCAAACAACAATTGCACAATAGGGATCATGGATTATATTTCAGATTTCATCATTTATATTCATGTTTTGTTTTTGTATTTCCCCTCTTAATAAGGTCGGTTGGGTCTAGTGCCTTTAATAAGGCTTAATGAAAGATTATAATGGCTCATTAGAGGTCGGATTTTCTTTGATGAGCCTTGGTGCCAAAAGGAGGATATAAAAGAAGATTAGAGGCATCGTTTGCATTTAGACTTTGGCACATTTCTTCTTATTGGAGCAAAGTGAGCTTGGAGCTGCTTGTTCTTGCATTTGGGGATGAAAACCTCCTTAAACGACTTGCTTAGAAGGACGAAAACCCTTCTAGAGGTTAAGGGAAGGATGAAAACCCTTCTCCTTGGCTTGGGATCGATATTAGACGCTGATTTGGAAAGATACTTGTCATTTCCAGCTTGTGATTGATTTATTTAAGGTGGAGCAACCTACCTTGGGTAGGGTTTTGAACATTTGGTGAAGTATTTGAGAAATCTGGATTGATAATCTAATTTGTAATATTTTCTAAGGCCGGAATCTGAAGTTTGGTGATTTTTTGGGGTTTTTATGCCCTAGATCTATAATTTTCTTGTGCTTGCAATATTCAGTTCATAATTAATTTTCAGCAATGAGCTCTTCAGTATTGCTGTGTTTTTGGCTCTTAATATTTCATAGAATACATATAAAATTTTGGCAAGTGGTTTCAAGGTGTTTCATGGTGTTTTCTGGCATATTTCATGGTAGATATAGTCATTGATTTTGCATTAACAATTTGCTGCATTATAAAATTCAGATTTGCATTTTGTGTGTGTGGTTAAAACCCTTGAAAGGGTCATTACACACAGGTTCCAGATGCGTAGCTACAGTCTGCATTTAATTGACCTTTTTTCCTTTTTCTCCTTTTACTCTTTTGGTTTGTGGGTATAATGGTGGTGCGGAGAACTGATGGGAGGAAAGAACTGTTCCATTATTTACTTATTACTCCGCCTTTACCGATTTGGTGTTGGGTTGTGTGTGGATCGGCTATGCGGCTGTGGTTAAAACCCTTGTAAGGGTCATTACACACGGGTTCCAGATGCGTAGCTACAGTCTGCATTTAATTGACCTTTTTCCCTTTTTCTCCTTTTACTCCTTCTACTCCTTTGGTTTGTGGGTATAATGGTGGTGTGGAGAACTGATGGGAGGAAAGAACTGTTCCATTATTTACTTATTACTCCGCCTTTACCGATTTGGTGTTGGGTTGTGTGTGGATCGGATATGCGGTTGCAGGTGGAACTTGGGAACAGTTCCACTTGGGGCTTGGTTCCCTGAACTCCTTGTTCTCCAGACTCCCCTTCACCCCACAACACGAAGCCTGACCCCAAAACCCCTTTCTCTTTATTGACCGGCCTGAGAACCTCCGTGGGGAACTTCACCCCGCGTGGAACTGTTCCCGAGCCTTCGGTTCCACCCGCACACGGTTTGCCCGACATTCACCTTCCCTGCACACCACTTCCGCTTCAAACTCCTCCCGTGCCCCTTTGTCTTTCGGTCCGTTTATCAATGCGGAGAACTAATTCCATGGCGGAACTAGTTCCGTCGGCCCTTAGTTCTCCCACACCCCCTTTACTCTGCAAAACAAACATCCCGCCTAACTCCTTCGCCCCAAATCCTTTGCATTGCGGCTCGGACCGTCTTGCGGGGAACTAGGGGTTTCCAAGAACCGTTCCAACTCTGATCCCGTTCTCCGCACTTAACTCTGATCTGCTATAAATTGAACCCCAACTCACAAAACTTTTTGTGTTGTGGCTCAAATGCTCCCGTGTGGAACTAGCTCCATCTACAACCATGGTTCCCAAAAACCTCCACCAGTTCGCAATACACTAAAAATGACCAAATTTTCCATTTTTTCCAAAAATGATCAAGTTCTTGGCCAAGTATGGAATTGAGGAGTTACGTCAAAAGAGAGTAGAGTGTCCTAAAGCCAATTTTCTCCATTTTTTCCAAATTTTTCCCAATTTTTGGCCAAGTATGGATATTTTAAGCCCTGAGAAAAGAAGAGAAGTGTATCAACATAATTGCAAGTTCCTCAATCATGAAAAATACATGATTTTTCAAATTCTTCACCAAGGTCCTATGAAATTGCCCCAGTTCAGTTTTGTAAGTTAGCCATTTTTGCCAGGGGGAAATATTGGATAACAAAACCATCGCAGCTGAAAGTGTTGGATCAGATTTACAGAATGATCAGAGATATAGAAAACAAATAACCAAGAATGATATTTAGTATTCTCTCGTACTCGATAATATGAAGCTTACAAATATATATAGGAAATGAACCTCCTATATTTTAGGAGGTTGTTGCAACTCCTCCAACTCAACCTATTTACGTGGGTTGTTATAACCCCATTAACAATACAATATTATATTATCATAGATAATATAATTTCTCACACATTACAATATTAATCAACCAAGGAGCACTAACATAATATTCCTAACATTCCCCCCTCAGTGCGAACATGGAGAAAACATGCGTTTGTACTTGCACCTGCTTTCATGATTAGGTGATTTTTCTTGCAGGATGATCACAAACCCGTCGTATAGTTTTCAAACAGTTAACCATGAACCGAAAATGGTGGTTTTCAATTGGAATACCACAAACCAAAAACAAAGGTTTTCAAGTGGTTTACCTACAACCACATCATGATGTGTCAAGTACTATTTTCGTCCCTCATCACCTTTCACGCAAGGAATAACATAGGAAGTTCTATTGAATTATGTTGCTTCTACACACAAACTGAATACTAAAAATGGAACATTGGATCATGTTCCCCCCTCAATGTGAAATTTCCACTTATTGAAAACAAGAACGCTGCAAATAGGCACATAATGGAAAGCACAATGCTCAAATTGTAAGCAAACACACACACCACAAAAATGCCACCATAATTGATAAGAGGCCTCGTCGTAGGTGACTGACGAGAAGTCGTTGATTGACCTCCTTCCTCTGTTGCCTCCGACCTCCAGTGAAAGGTTGCTAACTCAACTTGATTTGATTTTGAGGCTCTTTGAACAATTCACCCCCATAAGTTGGATGTCGTGTTCCAACGAAAATGTGTCCGTGAGGCAAATTTTTTTATTTTTACAACTTTTGACAGTAACAAGACAATAAAAATATTGATAACTCTATTATTGACACTAACATTTAAACTTTTTATGACACACATTGAATGGATAACATGGGACTTTATAATGAATGACAAGACATTGATGAAAATTTGAACAAAGTGACAATAATAATGACGGACTGACTCAACTTTAACAATGGAACTATATTGAAACACTATACAAACCCCATTAAAATGTGTATCCTATAGACCTAATAACAAATTATGGCAATAACCTATATACAACCTATCAACCATATAGTAATAATAGGTATTAACCAAAACAACTATTAATTCAATGTATAAATGTGAACCGTATGAAGATAATAACTTACAAACCAGTTCAGCAAGTAACGTATAATCGACCATATTCAATGGAAAGTCGTATGAAGGTGATTGAATGTCAAGTGTTGGTCGATCCCATGGTAACGAATAGATCAAGAACAAATCAAAAGAAATCACACGTCCATTTTGCTTAAATTGTTAACTGTATGGTCAAATCTGCCAGCGAAGAGAGGTGAGTGGAGACCACATGTGGAAATGTTATTCTTCCATTTCAGAGCACTGGTGAGTCTTAACGGAGTGCAAAGAGGATCGAAAACAAATGAATTTAAATCAAATCTGAATAAAACTTGCCACGAGGATCAATGAAGGACGATTATGCAGAGTTGATGCACGCATGTATGATTGACACTTAGGTATGATGATAGCAAAAACTACGTGTGAAGTCGTTGTAGTTAATTAGATAGGGGAATGAAGGATTGGAAGGTTGTCGTACACATGCAGGTGAATACAAGCTAAATGCGAATCAAAGCGGATGCATATCTAAAGCAAGGACCAATGCGCTGAATCCATCAAATTTGATTAGGGCAATAGAATATGCATGGGCGCGTATGCACTTGATGAAGTCAATGAAAGGAGTACTACTGCATGGGTCTGAATCAAAGACTATTTCTATTTCTATCCTTGATAGTAGCTTTCACTACGCATGCAAATGAAAATCGCTTAAGCCTTTAGGCGATGGAATCACTCCACACACAATATACTTTATTCCCACCTTATACTGGATTCATAGGTCACACGGATAGACGGCCTGCACGTATGGTAGAAAACAAAAAAAAACTTCACTCAAATTTTCTCATTCACAGGGGCATAATAGTAGTAGAACTGCCCCTTTAAAATTTATTTTGCTTCCATCATAGGCAAGATTACAAACTCGCTCTAATACCAGATGAAAGTGTTGGATCAGATTTACATAATGATTAGAGATATAGAAAACAAATAACCAAGAATGATATTTAGTATTCTCCCGTACTCAATAATATTAAGCTTACAAATATATATAGGAAATGAACTTCCTATATTTTAGGAGGTTGCTGCAACTCCTCCAACTCCCTCAACCTATTTACGTGGGTTATTATAACCCCATTAACAATACAATATTATATTATCATAGATAATATAATTTCTCACACATTACAATATTAATCAACCAAGGAGCACTAACATAATATTCCTAACAGCAACAACTGCTTATGGTGATGGATCAGCCTTTGGGAGCGCTAAAAGCACCCACCGCCATTGTCAAATGTGATCGCTTGACTGATTTTCCTTACAGCCCTATGAAAGCACAAAAGGATGGAGAACCAAGAAAAATGGAAGGAGATGGAATCATTGAGGAAGAAGACTCGATGGTCAAGAGATCTAAGGACATGGTGCTATTGCTAACACCCATTGTTGTTCCGGAGAGTCAACATTATGAGGTAATTAATGATCATTGTTTGGTTAATACTGCTGATATTTTAGCATGTGATGAATCCAAGGTTGAAAAGAAGGATGATGAGCAAGAGGGGGAAGAGAAAGGGATGGTTGGAACCCATTTTCCAAATACACATGATGACAGTAAGTCTGCTGGTCTGTTTATGACAGTAAGTCTGCTGGTCTGTTTATAACAGCAGTCAATAAAGAGCAAAATGATGATGGATTAGAATTCAATAAGAGCTACAAAGACATTCCAAACACATATGAACATGGTATGGAGGTAATGCAAAAGGGGAAAGCACCAATTGCAGAAAGAGCAAAGGAAAAAGGAAATGAACATCTTGATGACAATCCAAGGAACAAACATATCTCGGATTTATTGTTCCCTAGTTCGTCACTACATGGGGCTAATCATCATAATTAGTTTGACACAAATGTGGGCAAAATGGGGAGCACGTTGAGTAGTAAGGGGTACTTACACCCTTTCTTCCAAGTTATGCATGAAGACAAAGGTCGCTTTATGCACAAGGACTGAAATTGAATTGATAAGAAGTAACCCTCTTTCCAAGGCCGAAGGTATGCATGAAAAGGTAATTACTTCCTCTTTCCGTTTGGTTTGTAATCCATCTAATATTGTAATGTCCCCTTTTCTAAATTAAAAATAATTAATAATATTCTAAGTTGGGCCTGACCAATTCTTCATTTTGGAACAACTTATTAATATTATTATTAAAATAAAAGGTATTTTTAAATACTAAAGTGGAAAAAAGACCCTTAGCCTATTTTCATTATTTCTAGTCAGCTAAAAGGGAGAGGTCGTCCCTTTTTAAGAGGGAAAAGAAAATGTTAAAAAATAAATAAATAGGTCTACATGGAGCACTCCACAAAGAAAGGAAATAAAAGGTTATAAAAGAAAATGTTGGAGCTCATTGTAATGAACATCTTGTGAATTATATACTTCTCTTTTGGAAATCGGAGCACTGAGCTCTCATTTTCACCCTTTGAGGACGAAAACTCTCAGTGGATCCTATTAGGGACAAAAACCCTCAATAGTCTCAACACTTGGGGATGAAAACCCTCATTTGTTACATTGGTGACTTCATCTGGGAGTCACATTGGAGCTTCAAAATTCAAAATTTTAGAACAGAAAGGGTTTCTATCAATGTTAGGGCGCACATTCCAACTAGGGCACGCTTTTTTGGGGCTGCCACACTCATTTCAAGCTTGATCTACCCATTTAGAGATTTTGGAGTTACTTTTCAGTGGCTTTTTGTGGTTGGAAACATCTTATTCTAATTTTATTGGATAGCTGATATTTTTGTGGCCAATTTGAGCTATCATTTGCATATTATCTCCAAGTATTTATGAAGATATGGAATTTTGAAGTTTCAGTTGTTTTTGAGCAATAATTAATTCCAACAATCTGTAATTTATTGTTAAAGCATTTATTTTCAATGAATTCATCAAGTGTTTTATATTGTTGATGTATTTTTGAAGATTTGTGTGTGGAAAAGGCTAAAATCTGAATTCTACCTAGGTCGCTTAGGGTTTTGGACTTAAAACAAGTCGTTGCCCTAATTTTTGCATAAAACCAGTTTGTTGTTACAAAAATCAGGTTTTCTACATGTGGATGGCATCATTTTCAGCAATGTTTCATTAGGGTTTTGGGGAAAATTCTAATTCCTCAAATTTGAACCCGAAAGGAACATTACAGTATACATGTGTTTGAGGGAAGAGTTTGGGGTCACAATGATGGTTGTGCTAATGGTATCTCAGCAAGTCTTATAAGGTCAAGAACATTGGAAGAAACTCCCCATAAAGGACAAGATTCCGAGAAAGCACTTGATCAGGTGGCTGGACTGTTCCGAACAGCAGTCAAAAGGTCATTGGATGGAGCTCGCGGCCTTACCAAAAAGCCAAAGGTTACCCAAGACAGGCATCAAAAAATTTGGAAAGAATGCAAGAAAGAAAAGATCCCATTCGATGAAGAAATCATGCCAATGAAGAGTGCTCATTCAAACTCAAAAATTTTGAATCATGAGGGCATCACGGGCAGTCCATGGTATGTGAATAATTCATTTGTCTTGCTGGCCAAATTGTCATTTCAAGTATGTTTCCATCACGCACAGTTGGTTAGGAAAGATGTCTCATGCTTGTTATGTTTTCTAATGACACCATTGGTGAGATATCATCATGATAAAGTTATGGGTGATGTTATGAGATGTGAGAAAGGAAGAATAACCCATTTCAAAAATAGTACTCGAGGTAAATTCATCTTGGTTTTCTGTCGGTAAGCCTAGTGGTTTTGTTTCTAATGGATACTCCTTGCAGCCCTTTTTTGCTATGACATTGTTGCATTGGGACCATCAAAACAAGGATCACAATTCTGATTTTCTATTAATAAGGGGTTGACCCATGGTTCCATGTATGAGAAAAAGGTAAGGAGGATAAGGAAAAAGGGCAGCATTTTTGTCTTGGTACATGACACACATACTTACCAACCATTCCAGGTGAAGAGTCTTCTTTGTTACCAAGAAGCCACCATGCTTGCAGTTCATGGTACCTTACATAAGTTCATTGAAGGGGAATTTGCAAGAAGAATTGGGCTGAGTACAGTTGGTTACAAAAGCTTCATGACCGCCATAACTAAGGGGATAGCTCTCACTATTTCCATGGATAGGTATGAACTTCGCATTGAATTCTTTGTTTCAGCTAGGATAGAATTTGTTCTTGGGATGCAATCGATTCAATTTTTGGAGGAATTCAAGGTAGCAAAGCAAGGGGAATTTCATTATTGCTCTCCTTTGTGATGTCCCTTTTGAGGGTTTCAAATAAATATGCATATCTGAAATTAAATTGCAGCAGAATGGAAAATAAAATCAGCGACTTCTACTTGCACCAAAAAATTGTCAAAATCACCATAAACATCACCAATATTTTATATATGATTTACTGAATTTTAGAAGCCAAATCGAACAAGGAAAGCAAGATAACACACTACTAGAAATTAAATAAACTCTGGAAATTGCAGCCACAATAAAATATATATATCTAGGACACAAAAACCCCAAAAATTATCAAACTCTAGATTCTGGCCTTCAAAAATATTGTAAATCAGATTACACAATCAGATTTATCAAATTCTTCACCAATGTCACCAAACCCTACCCAAGGTAGGTCGCTCCTCCCTAGACAAATGCAATAATAGTTGGAAATGACAAAAGGAACTTCAAATCAACTTTCTTTTTCAATGCCAAAGGATGATGAAGTGTTTCCGTCCTTCACCCAAACCGCATGAAGGGTTTTCGTCCTTCAATGAGGCCTCACAAGAGGGTTTTCGTCCTCAAGTGGATGACTAAGGAGAAACTCGCTCTCTTTGCCAAGGTATAGTAAAAATGCACCAAGTCTAGGGTGTAAATGATGCATTAAATCTTCTTTTATATCTTCTAATTGGCACCAAGGTATAAAAGAGCAAGGACGACTCCTTAAGGAGATTTTTTTCCTTCATTAGCTTCCATTTATTTAGTAAAACCCAGCCGACCTGACATAAGAAAGAAAACAATAAAATAACATATTAAAAATTAGTAAAAACATATCATATAGATACTCAATGTTCTCCTCCTTTGCTTCTTTTCCATGGAGAAGGAATGGCAAGAAGACCAAATAATAGCTCTCAAGTGGGAAAAAGAGACATTACAGTCATCCCTTCCCAACATTGTTTGTCCCCAAGCAATTGCAATCCCAATGTATCCACTGCCCTGAACTCTTCTTTTCCCTTACTTTGTAGTTCCATATCTTCTAATGAAATAGGAGATATCACCCATGATGAAGCATCCATGACCAAAAGAGGTTTTCCCTTCACTTCAATAGTTCTATCCCAAAAACAATTGTAATCATACATCTCTCTTCCAAAAATCAGAATGTCCAAGTCTGAAAATGACACATCATGATTTGATTTCACTCCTACATTCAACTGAAATTTTCCTCTCTCAATACTCCATGAGGGAATGCACTCTAAAGATGCAAATACACTGCTGCTCATAGCTGTTAGTGGCAGCCCCAATCCTGGTTTTTGCACACTCAATCCTCTAATCATGGTATAATAACTTCCAAACTGAATTTTCACAAAGGAAGGAAACTCCATAAATAAGGCAAGGACTGAAATTTGATTTACATGTGCTAAAAACTTAGGAATGACAAGCCTACCAATAAAATCAGCAGTCATCTTGTCCTTAAATTTGAGAAAATCAGCCTCCCTAGCATACCCATAAATTCTGATTTTAACATTTTTCAAATGGAACTCATACTCCATGTGACTTTTTAGGGAAAGTTCCTCTAAATTTTGGATCTCAAGATGCCCCCAAACATTGTGTGATTCAGCTGAAATGAAAACAAAATAGTCTAAGCAAAAACTGTACCTCATCATGGGGTCATAAAATTGAAAGATAGAACCATCCTTCTCCATTTTGGTGACCATGTGAACAGCTGCAAGTTTATCATAATGGTTTCCCTTTTTTCATACTTCCTTAGGTTCTCTCATGGAACCATTGGTTAACAATCCATAGAGAGAAAATTCAGAATTCCCCTCAAACTTATGCTTCCTAAAACACATCATGCTAGCATTCTCTTTCATCAAATTCCATAGGCAAAGAAAGAAACTGAAATTTTTACCTTCACCCTTGTTTTGTCTCATGAAGTGGTCCAGATGATCAGCCCATGGAGTATCATGAACAACCTTTAAGATCCCACTCTTCGCCTTTGATTCAAGTACCAAATAGGCTCGGTCTTGGTAAAGGATAAGCCCATCCAACACCTTGTATTTTTCCTCACTTATTACCCCTGCAAGGACATCATTAGCGAACTTATTTTTTGCATACTCAGCTGAAATTAATTCTTTCCATCCTGCTGTAATTTTTGATAAAGAACAAAAATATGATTCACATGAAATGCCCTCCTCTACCAAATAATTAATTTGGGAAGTGCTAGGAAGTATACCTTGCAAAGAGTCTCTTTTCCCTTGGCCCATGAAACTCATCTCCATGTTTTGATAGTTGAGAGTTAGCTCTCCCAACAAGCACAACCATTGGACTACAAGTATGATGTCTAACTCAACCATGTTAATCACAAAAAAATCAGCACATATGTAACCCCATGGTAATGTAGATTTGAGAACACCTTTTCGTACATTGCATAGAGTGGCCATCCGCTATCCTTACAATGAAGCTTTTTAAGTCTTCAACCTTCAATTTCAGATTTAAAGCCAAACATGCATCTATGAAATTGTGAGTGCCCCCCCCCCATCAATCAAAATTGTGACCTTATGCCCGTGTAGATCACCCTCAATATGAAAAGAATTATAACTTGGTGCTCCCACCAAGGTAACAAGAGTGCCATATTTTATATTAAGAATGTTGCCCATCCACTCCATTCTTCCTAGCTTTCCCATTATTATGGGATCATGGGTTAACCACCTATGAGGCTCCTTACCCCATGAAGTATGATGTGCACAAAGGTGTTCAATCATTGGTGACAAAAGAGGACACATCATATATGAAACATGAGTATTCCTAACCATCCACTCATGGTAGAAAATCAGAAATGATGCATGGACAAAACTGAAATACCTTCATGCCCTTTTGTTTTCCGAGTGCTTACCTTCACTATATCTTTGTCTGATGCTTGCTTGACAATTCTCCCATGTCCTTGAGCTTTCATTAGGCTGAAATTTCCCTCAAATGACCTTCCTTTCACTGTTGTTATGTACATGCCAGCAGCTCCATCTTTTGTGATCCTCGGACCTTCATGGAGAAATTCTTCCTCTCTCCTTGATCATATCAATTTGGGTGAGTGATTTCTAATGCATTCACCATTATGATCCCAAAATTACTTTCTAGGCACATGTATAACAACTGACATATAAATCAAATGAAAGATGGATATTGATTATCTTTTCAAACATACCATAGCCTTTGGGAGGGGGAAAGCTCTTCACCAATTCTTCTTTAGGATCACCCGGATCTCATTCCTTCATGTGCATGCTATTAGGATCTTGCAAGCTAATCATTTCCTTTAGTATCCCCGTATCATTATTCAAGACATGTCCCAATAAATGCAAAGATGGAGACAATAATTCGGAACTGTACATACCAATCCGTGGGCTACCCACCCATTGAAGCCACTTATCTTCAACAATTGGAGCTTCCTTTGTCATGCAATCATCCGTACTTTGTACACATGTGTGTACCATCCTCATGGCGTGTGCTCGAGTCCCCAACCTCATTCTTTTCATCCTTATGCAAATATGAATTTTCTTCAACACTTTTGCCCCATACAATCATTAGAAACCAAAGGAATATCAATAAATACCAATGACCTGTTACCTTGGGACTCATCCTTGAAAGCTTACATATCGAACCTTCTTATGATCTTTTCACTGAAACCATCCAACAAGCAAACTGCATCTTCTCCTTGGGTTTCTATCACATGCTACCACCAATCCCTTGCTATCCCTTCCAAATTACAAGGAATAAATTCTAGGGCATCCTCCACACACATAGGGTTTGACTGCAAATATGTCTCCAATTCTGACAACCATGATTTCACGGAAAGCTTGTTAGTGCCATAAAAAATAGAGATCTTACCCTTCTGTGCCATCAATGCTTCAAACTTGAAACACTAGGCTGAAGATCCATGCTCTGATACCACCGTAATATCCCCTTTGAGGGTTTCAAATAAATATGCAAATCTGAAATTAAATTGCAGCAAACCAGAAAATAAAATCAGCGACTTCTACTTGCACCGAAAATTGCCAAAATCACCATAAAACATCACCAATTAATTCACCAATATATTATATATGATTTATTGAATTTTAGAAGCCAAATCGACCAAGAAAAGCAAGAGAGCACACTGCTAGAAATTAAATAAACTCTGGAAATTGCAGCCACAATAAAATATATATATCTAGGGCACAAAAGCCCCAAAAATTACCAAACTCTAGATTTTGTCCTTTAAAAATATTGTAAATCAGATTTATCAAATTCTTCATCAATATCACCAAACCCTACCCAAGGTAGGTCGTTCCACCCTAGATAAATGCAATAACAGTTGGAAATGACCAAAAGATCTTCAAATCAGCTTTCTTCAATGCCAAAGGATGATGAAGGGTTTTCGTCCTTCACTCAAGCCACATGAAGTGTTTTCGTCCTTCAATGAGGCCTCACAAGAGGGTTTTCGTCCTCAAGTGGATGGCTAAGGAGCAACTAGCTCTCTTTGCCAAGGTACAGTAAAAATGAGCCAAGTCTAGGGTGCAAATGATGCGTTAGATCTCTTTTTATATCTTCCATTTATTCAGTAAAACGCAGCCGACTTGACATAAAAAAGAAAACACTAAAATAACATATTAAAAATCAATAAAAACATATCATATAGATGCTCAATGTTCTCCTCCTTCGCTTCTTTGCCATGGAGAAGGAATAGCAAGAAGACCAAATAATAGCTCTCAAGTGGGAAAAAGGGACATTACATCCTTTTCATATATTAGCTCATGGGAAGAACATAAGTACCGCTAGGGCATGCACAAATTTAACCACCAAATAAATTTATAAAGGGAGAATTTAAGTTGATCATGATGGTGGAAGTTGACAAGGTTAAGCAGAGGGGAATTGAACTCAAGTTTGGCGAGCAACATAATGGGAACATGTAAAAAAGAAGTCAAAAGATGCAAGACTGATTTTTTTTTACTTGCTCACCTATATTTTATTTCAATCATCATCTATTCTCTTCCTAAAGGGAAATTGATTAGTTACACTTGTGTCATTCATAGTATGTATGCATATCAGCCAAACAAAGAGAACAGGAGGTTTGATATGCACGAGAGGAAGTTGATCATGCCTACTAGGCATGAGGGAAGATGGACAGAAGATCATTTCTTCTTGAATAAGTTTGTTTCCCAGTGCAGGTTCTGAAAATAAAAAGAAGCTTGCAGCTAAAGACATCCCTTATTTCTAGAGTGAAGGAGGATAACCAAGGCATGTTCTTACAAAAGCTTCTCCACTTGATTAGTACGGGATCTAAATTTCTTGCTTGGATCAAATTGAAGCACGATACCTCACTTTTGCTTGGGGACAAGCAATCTGGGAAGGAGGGACTGTCATGTCTCTTTTTGGCAACAAGTGGAAAAGGAAGATCTTATCCCTTTCCTTCCTCGTGGGACTAAGGGTTTGGAGCTAGAGAAAAGTTGTCTAAAGATATATAGATTGGTTTTAGGAAATATTGCACTTTTTATGTTGTATTCCTATTGGATGCCTAGCGTTCCAATAGATGAAATAAATTACTTAGTTGTTTGGTGAGCATATATGCTCAAATTATAAATAGACTTTAATATTATAAGATTGGCTATAAGTTATGATGTAGCACCCCTATATTATAAAAGGGGGAATGTTTGGCTATTATGTCATTATGCGACTATAGTATCTCTTTGGAAAGATTGCTTGTGAAGCATCTCTCTTCCTCTCTTAAGGAGGAAAACCCTTGGAGAGTCTTGTGTGAGGGTGAAACCCTTCACCAAGTCTAGGGAAGATTTCAACACGGGAGTCTCCACCCCCGTGAGGGATATTTTGTTGTTATTCTCTTTCATTTCAGCCCTAGGCAAATTTCGCTAAGGTATCATTTGATCAATAATTGAAGATCTTTGCGTTACTTTATGTTGTTAATGCATATTTGGCCCTTTTGAGGTGAAACGACCTACTTTATGGTGTGTTTTGGCGTGTTTATTGGTTATTTTGTGTGGAGTGACCCACCTAGGGGAGAATTTCAGTACTTATTAACAATAATTTCATGGTTTTGAGGTTGGAAAATTATTCTTCATATTTTTGAAGGCCAAGTTCTAAAGTTTCATTAATTTTGGAGGTGTTTTGCTATTTTCCAAGCTTGTTGAAGTTCGTTGGTTGAGGGTTTCCAAAATTAATTATTTCTGAGCTCAATTCTGATTTTTTAACAGTTGATTGTGTTTGTTGAGGGTTTCTTAATAATTTTGGTATAAGATTCGAAGGGTGTTAGCAAGGTTTAACCCACCTTTGAGGCGTTTAACTTCTCCAAGGAAATTGTCACCCTAAGAAGGGCCTAATTTGCAGATGTAATGTCCCTTTCTAAAGCTGATTCTAAAAATGAGGGTTTTGCCACAAACCCAAGGGCAAGAATTCAGATTTTTGTAACAGCAGTGATCAAACCTTGATAGCCAACTGAAAACACACCTTTAGGGTATCAAAATCAACTTAAAACATTAATAAATATTCCTCTAGGGCAGCGAACGGTACCAGCACTTAGGAGCAACCATTCATATGCATAATCTAGCCAATATACTTCACAAATCATGAAGAAATAAGTTCCAACACATAGTTGTAATTATTAAAATAATTAGCGGAAGTGCAGTCCACAAATATAGCTCAAAATGAGGTCTCCAAGCCCAAACAAATGACAAATAAATGATAGATCGGCCTTATAAAATATGAGAATTCTAAATACCAACTTGGAATGCCAAAACCTGCCCTAGAAGGCACCCAAACACACTCACACCCAAATCACTACCCTAGGAGAGGGAGCCCAAAAGAAATGATAAACCTTTGGTAGTCTTCTCCTTGATGCCCAAGTTGCAAATCAGTAAGAGAGACTTCAATAAATGCCTTCAATCCACCAATATGGAGAGTATATGTTCTCCACTATGCCACAAGGAAGGTTTATGTCTTCCTTGGATGCCACACAAGAGGGTTTTATAATCAAGTGTAATGGTATTGAGCAACTAGCCCAACAAACCAAATGTAAGTGTAAATGCCCAAAAGATGATCTCCAAATGAGGCCATACAACCTCTTTTATATCTCTTGGTTGGTGCCAAAGGCCAAATAGATGAGGACCAACCTCTTTAGCTTCACTTTATATTCTAATTTTCCTCTAGGAACTCTCCAAACCCAACCAACCTCCTTAGTAGCTTATTTCTTCATTTTGAGGTTACGAAAATCTCTCCAACCCAACCGACCAGCATAGGAAGGGAAATACAAAATAAAAACATAAATATTAATAAAAAAATTTGAAACATAACCCAAGGTCTTCCCCTTTTCATCCTCTTCTTGCCTCCGAAAAGAAGAAAGGCAAGAAGCTTTCTATTTTGGATTAATTCGGAAAAAGGGGACATTACAGCAAATTGTAGGGTTGATATCAGCCATCTACATCAGTTCCCTAATCTGATTTTTAAGTTTACATCTCAGCTTTTGGTTCGTTTCTTGAGTCACTGTAATGTCCCTTTTTGGGGGACCTTAGGAAATGGCAAAAAGCTCTCAAATCAGATTTAGAACATTGTTGTTTTAATCTTGCAAAAACTGATCTCAAACCCTTCCTGGGGCAGCGACCTTCCTAGGGAATAACAGCCCTTCAAAGAGGAGATAAACCTTGCAAAAATACTTCCAAACTTGTGCCAAAGTTAATAGGAAACACATATCAATCAATTGCAGCTGTTAGAACTCAAATTTTCATGTGAAATTAATTAAATATGGAAACCCTAACCAGCAGACATTCTCGAGCTTGCAAAAAATAGTAGAACATCACCAAAATTCACCAAACTCGAAAACTTGGCTTAATAAAATATAGAGAATAAAATGATAATTTCATATTTGCCAAAATATCACCACACATACCAAATTACCACTTCAACACAAGTCGCTCCACTTGAAATAAATATAATTTGCATCAAAGAAGGCCACAAATGCAAGAGAAAGATCCTTTATTGCATTTCCAACCAGCTTGCACAATCAAAACCTCATGAAGGGTTTTCGTCCTTGACAAGTTTCCCAACCAAGGGTTTTCGTCCTTCACAAGTTTCCCAACCAAGGGTCTTCAATCATTGGAAGAGATCCTCAACCCAAGGGATTTCATCCTTGAGAGAGAGAGAGCAAAAGGGCTACACTAGCCAACTTTCACCAAAACATGAATCATTAATGCCCAAGTGACCTCCTTAAATAGGCATAAGAAGTGCTTAAAGCAATTATTACATCATAGACGACCCCTTTAAGTAATTGCATTTTAAATATTAAAAAGGTTATTGGAGCCTACATGCTCAGAATACCATTAATACTAAACTCCTTAAATTCCTCTATTAGAGCAAAAAGGATTCCAATAGGATAAAAGATAATAAATGAAAACGACTATCTAATCAATAATAAAAATAAAATCTAGATTTCCCCTTGCTTTTCTCCTTAGACCCACGAGGAAAAAATGGGTTAAGGTCTTTAGGATTTAGCCTCCAAAAAGGGACATGACAATCCCGCCTTCCGAAGATTGATTGTCCTCAAGCAATGATGAATTTCGTTGCTCCAAATATTTGACTCCTTGTAAGG
Source organism: Taxus chinensis (assembly GCA_019776745.2). NCBI lineage: Eukaryota > Viridiplantae > Streptophyta > Pinopsida > Cupressales > Taxaceae > Taxus > Taxus chinensis. The sequence continues at coordinate 680,980,613 of CM034147.1, forward strand.
ATCCTTCTTGTCATCCTTCTTGATTCCCATGAAAAGTTGGTTTCCATGATAAGGCATTTGCTGCTGCATTATTTTTCCCTTTGACATATTTTATGTCAAAACCAAAAGCTTGTATTTTGTTGACCAATCAACAAGATATGGCCTAAATTTGACTAAGGCGTGCATAATGGCCATCATCTTTTTAATCATAAATTTGAAGATTCAACTCATGTTTCTTGAGTTCTTTGTTTTCTATGCAATAAGACATTGTTTTTGCATTAGAACAGCCCCCATTCCTTCACTGGATGCATCAAATCCCACCATAAATGGACAAAAAGACTTAGGTACAGCAAGTACTTGACACGAGTACATCACCTTTTTGAGTTTATCAAATGTTCCTTGAGCTAGAAGTGACCAGCTGAGTACCCCCTTAAGTAAATCAGTTAGAGGGGCAACAAGATGTGAAAATCCCTTCTTAGACCCAAGGAACCTTATGTGTTGTGAAGTGGAGACAGGGAGGAGGCCAACCAAGTATGGAATGTATCCTTTGTTGCTCCACATGTACCCCTTCAAAGACTTTATGTTATATCCTTGGTACAAAATTTTGCTCAAACCAATTCCACATTTGAATTGCTTTGCAAGTAAGGATTGATGTCCTAAAACACTCATGATTATGTTAAGGTGTTGGATGCTTCAACCATATTTTGCTATATCTCAAGTTATCATCAAAGGAAACAAGCACAAATTCCTTTAAGTACTTACCAAATATGAGGACCACACATGATTGGAAGGTGGTAGAAACTGAAAATTGCTCGAGTAAATGAGAATATACAATTGGTTGTTACATCCATTCTAAAATATGTAAGAAGTGTACAATCTTCCTTTGCACATGTATGGACGTGATTACTCCGATGACTATCTTTCATTTCCTCTTCAGATCTTTATCTTCCTCATGATGTTGTTTGCAAAATTCCTCGTATTCTTAGCTAGAATCAGTCCCTTCTCTACAGCTGATAATGAAATAAAATCAGATTTTCCTTGCTCAACATGCCTACCATTTCCATTTCTGATCTCATAAATTCTGACTTCTTCATTTTGTGAGTGGAACTTCAGTTCCTTCTAGTGGATTTTGAGAGTGAATTCCCTTAAAGTTTGGAGCTCTTGACTCCCAATAGGCAATATGTGCCTCAGCTGAACTTAAAACAAGGAGATCAATACAAAATTCATACCTTTTCATGGGAATAGTGAGTTGTGGTATCTTTCTTGTGCAAAGAGGATATGTTCCATGAGTTATGGTGACCGTGAAGCCTTTGAAACCAGCCTTATTTGGCCCTATCCTTCTTGTCAATTCTTCTTCGATAAACTAATGCGTATTGTCATTCTCTATAAGCGTGTTGACCCTTTGGTCATGAAGAAGATCCCTCACCTGGAATGGGTGATGTGTGTCACATTTTATAGTAAGAATGTTGCCCATCCATTCCATTCTCCCTAGCTCATCACCCCGTGAAGTATGATGTGCACAAAGATACCCAATCAGCGGTGACATAGGAAGATACCACACACATGAGACATGAATACTACTTCTAACCAGCCGTCCATGGTAACAATTCTGAAATGATGCACTGGCAAAAACTGAGATATCCTCATACCGTGGGCTTCCTATGACATTCTTATGACTCAGAATTTCTGAGTTCAAATTAACCCTCTTACTTGCCCCGGTTTCCTCACCGAATGGGATCTTTCCTTTCCACACCAATGCTTGTCTTGGATAACTTCCAGCTTCTTGTTAGGGCTGTGGTTTCCATCAAATGACATCCCTTTGATTGCTGTTAGGGACAGTCCAACTACCTTATCCTGTCCTTTATGGAGAGTTTCTTCCAATCTCCTTGACCATAAAAGACTTGTTGAGGTACCGTCAATACAAGCATCATTGAGACCCCGATTCCTTCCCCCAAACATAAATATATAAGACGGATTACAAACCAAATGGAAAGAGGAAATAGCTTTGCATGCATATTGTTGGCCTTGGAAAGAAGGTTACCCCTTATCAACCCCATCTCAATCCTTGAGCCTAAAGCGAATTTTGTATTGATGCATGCATGACTTGGCAGTTGCTTGAAAGGCATGCACTACTTCCGTACCTAGTTCATGTGTGTTTGGAATGTCTTTGTAGCTCTTACCAAGGTCTAACCCATCATCATTATGGTCTTTAGTGACTGTTGTTATAAACAGACCAGCAAGCTTAGTGTCACCATGTCTATTTGGAAATGGTTTCCAACCATCCCTTTCTCTTCCCCTTCTTGCCCATCACTCTTCTTTTCAACCCTGGATTCATCACATGTTGAAACATCATCAATATTAACCAAACAATGATCAATAATTACCTCATGATGTTGACTCTCTGGAACAATAATAGGAGTAAGGACAATTTTCTCCCTCTTTCATGTCTCCATTTCCTTCAAAACGCGGATCTGACTTATTACCAGCATGTGTGTGACTATTAGAGCTCCAAATTTTGCCACGGGGGCTTAAAAAACCTCTACCTTCAAGCCCTTCTCTATGTATAATGTCAAGTCTTTGGCTCCATGCCCTAGCTGATCCCTTTGTAGAGCCATCAAAAGTAGGAAGATTCATCTTACCCAAGGCATGTTGCACCTCTCCTTTTGGCACTAGGGTTCTTTGCCGGTTGTTTTTCTTTCGTCCTTAATTCGACAAAATTCATGAGACACATTGCCTCCCGAAACTCCTCTGGCATTTCCCAGTATTCTTCAAGCAATGACATGTAGCCATGAACTTGACTAGGGCTCCCTTACGGAGCGACTTCCTCCTTAGCCACAAATTGGGGTTTGTAGGGCCTTGCAAAAGGAATTTTTTTCTTCTTTGATTCATGAGGGTTGTAGGAAGACTCTGTCTCTTTGGTCGAACCATCACCTTGCAACTTTTTGGATGGCTAGGGTAAGCTGACTCAATGCCTCCATCATTCTTTCTTGTGTTTTCATAATTGTCTCCAAATTTTATTCTCCGAACTCCGTTGTCTTCTTCTTTTCCTCCTCTGATAATATTGAATACCACTGTCATTTGCCATGCTTCACATGCAGGGAGGAAAGAGCTCTAATACCATTGTAATGTCCCTTTTAGGGGGACCTTAGGAAATGGCAAAAAGCTCCCAAATCAGATTTAGAACACTATTGTTTTAACCCTGCAAAAACTGATCTCAAACCCTTCCTAGGGCAGCGACCTTCCTAGGGAAGAACATTACCCTTCGAAAAAAAGATAAACCTTGTAAAAATACTTCCAAACTTGTACCAAAATTAATAGGATTTAGCCCTTATCAATCAATTGCAACTATTAGAACTAAGATTTGCATGTGAAATTAATTAATTACGAAACCCTAACTAGCGAACATTCCTGAGCTTGCAAAAAATAGTAAAACATCACCAAAATTCACCAAACTGCGAAAACTTGGCTTAATAAAATATAGAGAATAAGATGATAATTTCACAATTTGCCAAAATATCACCACATGTTGCCAAATCACCACTTCAACATAGGTCACTCCACTTGAAATAAATATAATTTTCATTAAAGAAGATCACAAATGCAAGAGAAAGACTTTATTGCATTTCCAACCAGATTGCACAATCAAAACCTCATGAAAAGTTTTCATCCTTCACAAGTTTCCCAACCAAGGGTTTTTGTCCTTGGAAGAGATCCTCAACCCAAGGGGTTTCTTCCTTGAGAGAGAGAGAGAGAGAGTAAAAGGGCTACACCAACCAATTTTCACCAAAATAAGAATAATCACCAAAACATGAATCGTTAATGCCCAAACAACCTCCTTAAATAGGCATAAGAAGTGATCATGTAACGCCTTAGAACAGTCAATCATGCAACGCCTTTAGGGTTTTATGTTCATATGCCGTCTTTGGTATGATAGACTCGTAATGGTCCTTATCAATTAGGCTGCTCTTTTATCTCCTCTTACCATTCACCTTTTTTTCTTACTTATTTGATTCTCCTATACAGGACAAGACCTTCGGCACCTACATTTTGGAAATTCCTCTTTCACCAAAATCACCCATGCCTATTCAACCTCAACTCCATCATGCCTAAACGACCTTGACTCCATCATGCCTAAATGACCTAGACTCAACCATGCCTAAATGACCTAAACTCAATCGTGCCTAAAACCTACCAACCCATTCCTCTACCTCATCATATTCTGTAATGTCCCCATTTTTGAAGACCCTTAGTCTATCATTCCCCGTGGGCTTTTGGGATGTTGCAAGGGGAAAATTATATTAAATAATTAGATAATATTGCCTAGAGAGTGATTTTAATTATTTGCATATCATAAAGCAATATTTATTTAATTATTTAATATTTATGGAACAAGTAATGTATTTAATTATTTAATTAAATTCCCAAAATGCAAATTAAAAAGGGGAATTAATTAAATAATATTTAGGTGGCTTTTAAATTTTAAAAATTACCCTTTAAAAGGGGTCGCCACACCTAGGGACAATAAACTGCTTTTATTTAATAATTTCCCTCTCCTAGGGATTTCGAATTTTTTGCCTCCTTATTTATAAAAGGAGAGCTTGAGTTCATTTGGAGACTTATGTTATGATGAGATTATTTTGATACTCCATGCTTGGAGTTGGGATGCATGCGCATTGATATTTTCCTTCTCTCTCATGCTTGGGAGATCTTTGTAGCTGATCTTTGAATATCAAATTGAAGAGGTTATTTGTGAGATCCGTGTTTGGACTTGGCAAACATTCTGGTTGAATTTGTAAGTAGAAATCTGCATGTGTTTACTGTAGCGATTCACTGTAGCAGCTGGATTTTGATATCAATCTGAAGTGTTTTTTTTGTGTGCTTTTGCAAATCGATTTGGTTGAAGGCTTCATTCCTACCCTAGCGACTTGTTTCATGGTGTTTGTGGATTGTTTTAAAGCAATAAATGATCTGATATTTACTAATACAGTCTGCTGTTCGCTTTTGGGTTCCAGCGATCTCATTTGGGGATCTATATTTTAAAATAATAGATCTGTTTTCCTACCTAACTGTAGTGACTCCTTTTGGTAGTTCTTTGAGTGTTTTGATTCATGGTTAGTGCCCTAGATGTGCAGTGAACTTGATGGTATTTATTCACCCGCTACAGCGATTTGTTTAAGGCAAATTGATAGTAATTTCATACACTTCAAGGTCTGATTCAGTCTGCTGTCCCTCTCTATGCTGTGCGACTTATATGTTGCATAATTTATAGTATTTGCAGATCTTAATGGCAGTGATCTACATGAATGATGAGACATGTGTGGTAATATATTTTGATGTCTGGTTATGGAGTTTGGGCATAGATCGATTGGGTTTTTTGGCATGGTATTTCAGCTGGGTATTTGCATGAGATTTGCGATGCTGAATAACTATCAGTTGCAGCGACTTCTAGCCTGGTGTTTTCCAACTTTGTTGTCTTCATTTTGAAGTGCATACTGTGTGAAAATATATATTCATTTAGCAGTGACTTCTGTATGTTTGGTGAAGGGTTTTGGCATGATTTAATGGTGTTTTAGAGCCTTGTTTAGCAGCGGTGTTTGGTCTTCCTATTTATGGGAAATTTGGTAATCACTCTCTATATTTAGTGATCTGTTCTTTGAGCATGGTTTGTGTGGATTGCGGTATTCAATAGATTCCAAGTGCAGCGATCAGTGTGTGAATTTATTACAGCAGTCTGCATGCAGTTTATTACAGCATATTTGGGGTTGTATGCATAATTTGGGGCCTGGTTTTTATGCATTTTGAACCTGATTTGCTTACTTCAGTTGGGAGTACTAAGTTGTGCCGTTTGTTTGAGGTTATAGTTTGATTGCATATCTCTTGTGGCTGATTTAGTTACATACCTGTGAGGGCTGAATTTTGAGGATGATGGCATGAGCTCGTTGGTGGTTATTCAATCAAATAAATCTGGTTTCTAAGAAGTATAGTTTCAGCTGTGAGTGAGCCACTTGTTAGAGGCCATTAAACCCCTCTTATTGGGTTTATTGAGTCATCTATTTGATTGGTTCTAGTAGTTTTGATTGAGTATTGCAATTTCCAGTTGATTGGTGTATTGAAGAGTGGTTGTTTGCATATTTCCCATTGGTCCCGGGTTTGGGACATTACATATTCTTCCCTAGCTTATGGGAGAACTACATCAGCGTGAGGCCCCTTTTCGCCGGGGCTATGTAGGCAGCACTCCGAGCGCACGGGGCCCTTGGAGGTTAGCTCGGCCACTCTTTCCCCTAACCAATTTCCCCCCTTTTATATACACATTCTACCTTCGTGAGTTTCCATTTTACACAAAACTAGGAAATTAAACAATCATAAAAACATACATACCATTTTATCACATCATCATATCATACATCAATTATTTTACATTTCCATGACATCAAATATTTGGAAATTTATACCACAACAAACATATACATCATCATTTATTTTCCATACTACCAATAACTTGGAAATTAAATCAAATGCCAAAACATGAAACATGACCAAATCATGCTTAAGTCATCTAGACTCCACCATGCCTATACCTTTACTCCATGCCTACATGACCTCGATTGCCTAAATCACCTAGACTCCATCATGCCTAAATCACCTAGACTCCACCATGCATATACCTTGACTCCATCATGCCTATACCTTGACTCCATCATGCCTACATGACCTCGACTGCCTAAATGACCTTGACTCCATCATGCCTACATCACCTAAAACTTCATCATGCCTACATGACCTCGACTCAATCATGCCTAATTCAACTAGTTTCCATAATACACAATAGCAATGGAAATTAAAACAAGTACATCATCCATCCAGTCAACATCCTCAACTATAGAATGGAGTGTCTGTGTATCAATACATATATACACAGATATAAATGAATATCAATACCTCCAAAAAACTCTCATATACAATCTCACGTCTTCGACGCGCAAGCCGGTATATATATATATGAAAAATCAAAATAATGGTACACTATCCATACAGTGACCACTCACCCCCACTTGATGCCCTCCCCTCCTGTCTCACCTATCTCCTCCTCCTGGCCCTCTGTTAGGCCCAGTCTCTGGGAGCTCGTACCCTCACCATGGCCCTGTCTCTAGGGTCAATGACCCCCTGTGCTACCCGAACTGTGCGTCCTGGATCTAGTCAGCTCACTGGCTTCCTGTTGGGCTCGATAATCGCCATATGAGGGCAAATCAATCCCTGCAGTGGCTAGATGATCCTAATAATAGCGAGCCTCGTTCAAGGGCATCCCTGAACCTCGCCCTAAAAACAGTTTGCGGAGGTGCCATTGGCCTGACTGCCCCCTGCAAACTCTGCCCGACCAAAAGTGTACCTTGTCCTGGTGCAGGTGCCTGTACTATGGGACCTTGTCCCTGTGCTTGTGTTGGTACCTGTGCCGCTACCTTGGCCTGTAGGGCCACAACCTGTGCCTGTGTCGTGGCCAACTGGCCCTATAATCCGGCCACCTGTGCTTGTAGGGAGGCTACCTGCCCTCCATCCCCATCTCCACCCTGTGCGGGAACCTGTGTCTGTGCTACCTGGGCCTATAGGGTTGTCACCTATGCCTGCAAAGTGGTCACCTGTGCCTCTGACCCTGTCAGCTATCCCTACAACCCTGTAATAAGTTCCTGTAGGGCGGCCACCTGACCATGTAATGTATCCCTCTGCACAATGACTGTAGCTAAATCTGACTGCCCTGACCTCGGCGGTGCCGCCCGTAGCTGTGCCACCCACCATTGCCTATATCCATTAGTGACACCCGCATCATCAATCCGTCTATCTCATACCTGCTCCTCCTGCCCTGTAGGAACACTCGGACGTGGTGGAGACATGGGTCTCTCCACGTCATCTCTACCGTACTGTGGGAAAGGTGGGGGTATGTCCTGCCGCAATCCAAACTGCCGTCTGACCCTGTCCACAAGTATCATCTCATGCTCCCTGGCACTCCGCCCCTATATCCATCTCAGTAGTTGAAGCTCCTCTAACTCCTCAGCCATGCCTTGGTATGATGGATAGTCAACATATGGCCTCCACACGATATCAACTGTCGAAAGGCCCTCCAATAGCTGCTTGTAGTATGACACATCAAATGTGGCCCACGCCACCCTCGATTATCCACCGACTGGTACCCATCGTCTGAACACGCCACCCTCGAACCAATCCTATCGTGGTAAACCAACTGGGCGCACACACACGATGTGCTTGTATGCCCAACAATGTAATAAATAGGTGCAACACATACCAAATCTCCTCAATCTCCCATAGGCCCATAGCTCCCTATACAGCTGAACTAGGAAAGTCGGTGCCCAAGCGAAGCATATCCGATCCTCTATCATATCCTGTAGCACCCCCATCAGTGCTCGTGGGAATCTCCCACCCTCAGAATCTGGAAGCGCAAAACATCCAACTGCCACCATCATCAACACAAATAACCTGGTCTCCTGTGGGTAGGCAACATACATGTCTCCATAGCTCAGACTCGCACTGTGATAGCTCAACAGGCCCATCGCCTCACCAAATACTGCCACTATCAGCTCCACTGATGCCTCAAAGGAAATCGAATATACTAACTCCCCAACAATAGGAAGCCACGGGATCCTATAAATATCCTCCAAGGTGACGGTCATCTCGCCCGTCGGTAAGTGAAAGGTATTGGTCGCGGAGTCCCATCTATCGATGAGAGCGACCATCAAGCTATGATCTCAGCCTATAGCGCTTGATCGATCAAACTAAGTCCAACATCCGTCATGTGCTCCCACTCCTCCGTGGTCACGCTAGGCCATATCTACACCAGTAAGGGTGGTACTCGGTCCCTCATCATCAACTGATCTCTAGCCTACATCATCCAACACAACAATGTCAAGACCTGACCCTCTCAAATCACCTATTACCCACCACACAATACCCAAACCACATCAATCATACCTACCCCCTTTTACCTAATTCACCTACAAACCTACTATCCCTTATCATACTTACCCAATATCTTAGTTCATTTCACCTACATACCTATCACACATCAACAAACTATTGTTTTACCCTCTTCCCACTACATAAATCTTCACCTACCCCTTCCTCGCTTATTTTACTTTCCTACCTGGCCCTTCTTTCATTTATTTACTCTTAATTGTGATCGACGTCAGTCGCCTTAACCATCATCAGTCCTCTTGACCGGTGTCAGTCACCCAAACCTTGACCGACAACGGCCAAAGCCGATCGACGTCGGCCAACCCTTGACCATCATCGGTCTTTGTCGCGGCATCACAACCGCAAAAACCCATCCCCCATTCTCAAAAAATAACCAAAAACAACCTAAATACCTACTCCCATTCACCCAAACCTATCCTAGCTTCATTACCAACCCTATTTAAGCTACATTTGACCTTCCCCCCCTCATTTCATTCATTTTCAACAACGATTTCACAAATTACAATTCCACCCAAATTTTTAACCAAAATGATTTCAACAAAATCTTTTTCAATCAAATAAGAGCTTCGGATTGTCTCCTACCTCTACTCGGCGCCGTCTTCGCGGTGGCATGTCTAGCCGCTGCGTCGGTGGTCCACCCACTCCCTCTCCTGCCTCCGCCATGCCAAAATCAACTCCTCACCTCACAACCAATCGAATCAATCAACTCGATCTCGTGGACCCGCCAATCGAATGCCAATCACCTGCTAAGTGGCTCACCAACTCAGCTCAACACCTCGTACTGTTGTTTTCCACTCTTACACTTCTCCTCTATCGTTTTCTAAAAGTGGAAAGGTTAAAATGAATCCGTAAAAAGCATATTATTCATTTTTTAGCCCCAACTCGACATGACCGACGTCGGTCATGTCGTGCCCTAGCAAACCAACGTCAGTTACACTATAACCGGCATCAGTCACCTGACATAACCATTTGACCCACCCCATGCCCATTTTGCCTAAAAACATTATTGATCCAACAACTTTTAACCTTACCAATACCTATTACACCTTACCCGTAAGCCTACATTACCTTTACATTCCCTTGACTGTGTTTAGGGACATGTTATTTACCTATACCTCGGCCTTACTTGTGCCCTAACCTACATACCCTGACCTGAACTGCCTTTTGTGACATTTGAATGTGTACTCGCTATACCTTGCAATGTTGTTACCCATGTTGTTTAGCCTAGTGACCTTATCTTGCCTAATGACGTGATGTTTATCCCGACCATACCTTTGGTGCAATGGGATAAAACCTATTACCCGTTCCTACCCCTGACCTCGTTGTGCTTCATGACCATATCCTATACCTTGGATACCTGAATCACTTCAACATCGTTTGGATAAACCTATCATCCTTTTGACAACGTAGAGTTTGCAAGCTCTTCCACCTAGTACCGTATTGCAATCTATACGTGTGCGTGCGTTCGTTCGATTGCCATTACCCATTACTTGACCCGACCTTACCCGTTACCCGCAATGACCATAGCCTTACCTACTGACCCTCACTTTCATCAATAACCTATTTATCAAACCACTCCCCGACTACTTTTCCTACCTCATCGGTTCGTGGTTTGAGGGGGATCACCTTCAGCCCTACTTGGGGCAACTTAACCTCTGCTTATACCTAGGACACCGACTCCCTGTTTTTGTCAGCATCGCTTACTAATACAAGCTACGTGACAAAAAGGGGCAAATGTAGACACAAAATTTGGGTCACACTCCCCTTGGTCCCCCTCAATCAATTAACGTAATATATTTAAACACATCATGACCGCTTCATCCCATACTAATATTCATCCTCACATTATTAATTAATTTAATTATTTTAATTAAGTTAATTTCATCCTCACACCGCCACCTCATCGTCGCACCTCACCCTGACCCATTCTAGGGGCATTTAACTCAAGATGACCAAGTCATCACTATCAGCAGTAATATTCATCCTCACATTATTAATTAATTTAATTATTTTAATTAAGTTAATTTCATCCTCACACCGCCACCTCATCGTCGCACCTCACCCTGGACCCATTCCAAGGGCATTTAACTCAAAATGACCAAGTCATCACTCCTAGTGTTGATTCACCACTCCTAGTGTTGAGTCACCACTTGACCTAAGTAAGACTTCTTCCTAAACCTAATTGGACTTCTTCTATGACCTTCCTACCTTTCCTAACGAGAACTCCATTTCCCTAAGCGGACTCAATCAAAATCACGCCAAAAATAGTAAAGATCTTATTTTTGGTAAACCTAGACTTTCCCGCCTTAACTGACGTCGGTTATCCCTCGAGCGACGCCGGTCACCTAACCGCCATCGGTTACCTTATATACACTTTCACAGCTCTTTACATGGGTTGGTCATTCAGTTATTGGATCCTAATTGCATTCAAACGCAAATCTTCAAGCCCTCCTACATCCAAATGACGAACACACACAACCACAATGCAAGACAAGCAACCAGTTCTCCTTCCAGAGAATTGAAATATTCACGGGAACACTCTAGGAGTACTGCCACAGCACTGAACACAAAATCTCTTCACGGATCAACTACCGTCCTCCTTCACCTACCAAATCTGCAAATCAAGTATACGTGAATTTCATCATATTGTGCTTGCTTAAAGTGTAGGTTCATTATCTCTTTCATTATACTTTATTTCCTCCTGTATTCCTCTATCCCCATCTTCTTACCAATCCATCAATCCAACCACCCACGGCCTTTTGGCTCTCTGTACCTGCCCCCTATGCATTCTTGAGTCTTCTTGGTAATATTACGAACTCAACCACTCTCCTCTCATTCTTTGTGCAATCATAGAGAAGCTCAAAATGAAAACTGCTTTTATTAAATTACTATCAAATTGCCCCTACTGACGTCGGTCACCTTAATCATCGTCAGTCTGCCCTCTCTACCGGCATCGGTCACAAGACCAATATCGATCATTATGTTTTCTATTAACCTTCACCAAATTGCCTCTAACCTCACCTAAACTCCACCCAGACCTTATCAGATACCTCTGTGACCTTACCTAACACCCCTGTGACCTGTCCCAACTAGAAATATACCTTGTCTAATGCTAGATTAGTTTAGATTTCAATACTTTGCTTAATCTAGATTGTTGATAACGTTTTGAGATACCTAAATCAAAGTGTTAGCAATAGGACCTTTATTTCTCGTATTTACGTTCATTGATTTGATAAAAACAGTGGATTGACAGCCATCTAGGAACTATCAAACATCCCGGAACTAGCAATTGCTAGGCAGTCCACTATCATTTGCTATTTAATATCATTTGGTGGTCTTGCTTTGTATCTACAGATAGTCCTTCCCAAACAAAAAGGAGTTCTCCATGATCAGCTTGGATAAAGTTAGTAACGTGCGCATTCAACCTTCAACCTACATATCACAGGTATTCCTCCTTGACCGTTTACCTTATCTGTTTTATCGCACAACTTATTCGGTGAAACAATTTCGAATATTGAGAGAGTTCTCTCACATTTCTTACCATTTGGGACAAAAACCCCAAGTGAGGTCTTTTGGAAGGACGAAAACCCTTTCCATTTGACTTTAAACATTCCTATTTGAAGATTAATATTATATTGAAGATTTTTTTGCACTTATTTCCATGATTTCCTATTGTTGTAATAAATTTTAAGTCTGCTGCAATTAATTTCCAGAATTCTGGAATTTTATTTAAATCCCTCAAAAAAGGGACATTACATAACAACAATAACTCACCATGCAAGCCAAACAAATTTTCCAAAAAAATATCATTGCCCAGCTCCATGTCGAGCTCTCAAAAAAACCAAATGCAATGCAAACAATGCAAAATGAAACGGTCAATTATGCATGTTTAGCTTCTTAGAGAAGCTAACAGCTCCCAAGGAACCTGACAGTCTTAACTCTTCATTCAATGCTCATGCCACGTTATGGCCCAAACAACCGCCAAGACCTCCTTCCAAATTTGTTGTGACTTAAGCTAAGCTTAAGTTTATTTAAAACTTAATAAACTTGCATGACAGGTCGATGAACCACATTACCCAATTGCCACGAATGTCAAAATTAAACCATAAACAAAGTTTATGCCAAGTGGTCTATGACCAATGTTTAAAACATATTAACCAATGGCAGCCCCATAACCAACTCAATATGCCAAAATAAACTTAAGAAATAATACAAACCAATTGGTGGTCTTATGACCTAACTAAAACAACGCATAGTTATCAATCAAATTCACCATATCAATACATACATACATACATACATACATACATATATATATATATATAATTAGTTAATTAACTCATTATCAAACATATATCTTCACATATGTATATGTTACCAACTTAATATATCATCACGAGCACTTCAATATATGACAAGTCATAATGCAATCAAAACGACAGCCAACAACTTAATCAAGTGATAACAATCTCACTAATTCAACATAGTATTAACTCAGGATGTTACACCCTCACAATCCGTAGACCCCAACAAACCTCCTGTGCAACTTTGCAAGTTTAATGGCAGCTAGGGCTCCCGTGCAAGTGCAACAGAGCTCAGTTAGGGGCTACTGCTCAGGGCTAGGGCACACACAGGCCATGGCACCACACGTGATAGGCCACACAACAGGGTTTTTCGCCTTTTTTCCCCACCTTGAACCCGAGCAAATATTTGTGATTTTTTGAAGCCACTTGGAAGTTCAGCGAATTTTGAACTTTGTGCCCAAAATTCACCGAATCTTGTGACATAGGTACAATGTTAGGAACAGATTGGCAATGCTCCACCGGTTTATGTTTGAAAATGACTCTACCCAATTTGATTGTTTGCATATTAAAATGATTGATGATACAAACATATAGGCTAGAAAAATAACAAGTCCTCTCACCATTTATATGCTCCTAAAAAGTATGACCATGAATTGGAAATCTGTACTAGAGATCTATCTTCTTCTTATGATCTTGTTTGGATATAAAACTATATTGGAGTTAGGAAAATCTCTTATAAGATGGTCAAATCAGTATACAATCACTAAATCATGATATGAGTTGGATTTAGAACCTTTCTGCATTTATCCAAATTTGTGGCATCTAATCTTCAACCATATTGAGTTTGGTTGGTGAGTAGTTGGTAATACTGAGTTGTTGTATGATGGGTTTAACGAGTAATTCTCCAAGTGCTCATATTGACAACGATGAGAAAAATAATTGATGCTATCACATCACGAAAAACCATGTTATTTATTAAACGAGAACCGAACCTATTGGGGTAAGTTAGATGGAGTACTTGTAACCTCATGGAATGTAGATCATTGTAGGTCTATTGTAAAAGAGAATATGCTCTAATAGTGGAAATTAAAATAGTAGAGTGGATAGTCTTATGAGGAACAAATAGAACATGCATTGAAACAAAGCATGTGTTCAAGAGGATACATTAATACTCGAATTTAAGGAACATTTTGTTAATTAGGGAATGCTTCCCTTTTGACCTAGCCTAGTATGAACACTTATGTATGAAATTTGGAGCTTAGCATGTTTAATGTGATAGTCCTTTCTCTGATTCACTTGTTTGGGCACTATAACTTGACAAAATTAAGGAGACTAGTCAAACTAAACTTGAATGAGATAATAGTGAACTACGGTTTGCTCTGAGATGAATTTAGAGCAAAGAGGGGAACATCTGTAACCAACATCAATATGACATGTAAATTGTAATAAAAGTTTTATACTCGGGGCTCAAGTAATCATGGGTGATCACAGAGATTATTTTACGTAATGGTAAAGGGCTTATACATGGTAGATCACTAAGAGTTCTTAATGCTTGTGAGTCTCATCACTATTTGTCATTCTTTCATTAGACATCAACCTTCTCAATATTCCAACTAAATGAATCATGTTATATGATGGTAATCAGACAAGGTCATTGTTATGAGTAAACTTACGAGTAGATCTCAATTATATGCTAATTAATGCATTTGTCACCCCTTTCATAATGAAGTAAATTTGAAACTATCACCTTAATGACAAGGCATATAACCTAAGTTGATGTGACATAGTTTTCTTCCCATTCCCATATTGAGGTTGGGTTGAGTAGAGCAAACTATGCCTCCTCTTGAGTCCCAAAGAAAAGATTATTGGGATGAAGCCTTGCGTAAGCGCAAGGTTGTTATACATCAAAATAACTACATAGCAGTGTGAGTGGGACCAACCCACAAGACACCAAATGCAGTAAAGACTAATTGATGGGTAGTCAAGAATCAGTTCACAAGCAGTTAAGAAATTTGAACAAGCAAACGTAACAGAGTTGTTAGAAGTTAACTGCAAGTAGTTAACAATGGGTTGTGAAGTTAATTATAGATTAAGCACAGGACTAGTACTTCTCTTTCGATGGATGATTACAAAACATTTAACGAAGAGAAATTAAAAAATTTAAAATTTTAAACAAAAAGTTTGGACGTATTTTTGGATCGCTACACAATAACACAATATTCAGCTCCAGTTTTTCGGTTTTCCCCAAAAAAGATAAGTAAGCAAATATCTTCACCAAATCACTTGCACGTGAGAAGTTTGAGGCATTTTGTAATTATCTTTGGTACTCATAAGACTGATGTAATAAGGGGAGAATGTTAGGAAATTGAAGTTATCACACCATAGTAATGTTAGCTACGTAGTGAGTTAACCATATAGGGTCGAGTGTGGGTTAGTAAATCTATTCTGAGTTGGTTTGTTGGGTTGTTACCAACCAGCACGTAGAATAGAAGATTGTTAGTATAGGTCAATAAAGATATTGTCAGTTGGTTTGTTGCATCATTACAAATCAGCACATAGAATACAATATTTAATAGCCTAAACAATAGGGAGCTAGTTTAGACCTTTATGATGTATAAATAAGCTTACACGTTGAAATCAATATTGTAGCTTGGGAATTTTTCTAATAGCTCAAATCTCCCTTTTTGAATGGTTTTTTCAGTTGTTAATGAAGTTTCAGCTATCTCCAATGTCATGCTTCAAATACAAGTCCAAGCGGAGAAAGTTAGACAGAAGCAGACCACCTCCAATCCCTTTTGGATCACTTGGGAAGTGCTCCATGTGCCGTAAGCCAAGTTCTTCCTGACTCCCCTCGCTGCAGGTCACCTTCTCAGGGTCGGAGGCAAGGGTAACACAGGCATCGCCATTCTCACAACCAGCGCAGCTACTTGTCAGCTTTCTCCCATCTGAAACAACAATGGTGGTGGTTTTGGCAACGTGCTTCATAACCATAGAGGGTGGGCTGCACCGCCAAAAGACAAGTTCGGTCAGCTATCACATGCCATTTCCCCCACTAGGTAGACAGAATAGGAAGAAGACAGGTAAATAACAATGAAGGGTGAGGGCCGATATTTGATACATGAGCTTCCTAGTGGTGGGGGTTGGGGTGACAAGCCAGATGACCCTCCGGCCGTCTCCAACTGCTTTGATTTCTCCTGTTGCATAAGTTGCTTACTCCTATGTGCCTTGTTTTGATTAACCATGGGGCTTTATGGTGTTTTGGTTGAAAAGTTATTTTGGATGATTATGCTAATTGACTCGTTACCTTATCTTTAATCATTTTTAATTAGAATATCAGTTTATTACGGACACTTAGTGATCTCCTTTCTCGATCCTTCAGGTCGATGTGTTGTCTTATCTTAAGGTGTGATTCCATTCCACCTACTTTTTGTATGATTAGCAATGTATTATTCTGTATGATTAATAGAAGACACTTTTCAATCCAATTAAAATGTTGTCAAATAAAAATGGTGTTCCTGGACATTTAAAGCAGAAGATTGAAACACAATTTGCAAAATTCTAGTTCCTCTAGAACAAAACAACGTATGAATAAGTGTAAACCTATTAACCATTTTCTTCAGTTCAAGAAGTTTCTGGACATCTGCCACCCCACCAATGTGCAATTAGAGCTCTATCAACTTGGGTTCTCGAGTATAACAAATTCTTATCTGGTTATCTACCAAGATGTATCGATGATCAGAATAGTGGTTCCAATTGTGCATAATAAGAGGGTGTATATGTCTTACCAATGTGGTTTGTAGCAAATGTCAGCTCTATGCCATCTTGAGAAAGCTGAAAAGGGACTGCCAATATTCCTGCATTATTTCTTCAAAACAAAAATGAGAAAAGAAATTACTTTTGATGCAGAAACTTAGAAGTTCACACCATAATTTTTGATTCACTTCCTCCCTTAGAACTATATGATCAATTAGAAATGGTATTAGAAAAAGCCTTGAGTAATGAAAAAAGAAATTTACAATTCAAATGGGCTACTATATTTACGACATTAAGAAAGCTTACACTAAAATGTTTAGAGGAAGATCCAATGATTTGAAGTTCGAAGCAAAATTTTGAACCGAAGAGATAGAGCTAAGATCTAGCTCCAGAACATCAACTTTAGCATTGCCAATTTCCTTAATAATAGATTCTTTAACAGTGTTACCAGCATTAACATTCCTGACTGCCAAAACTACATGGGCACCTCGTAGTGCAAGAACACGAGCTGTCTCGATGCCAATTCCGCTTGACGCACCTGCAGAGACAGTAAAGTTGAAATTTAATCCAAAGAAGGGGGAAGTCCAATCTTTAAAACATTTTCATTTTCACATTCGATAGTCAAATTCATAATCTTATAAAGAATAATAAGACATTAGCATCTAGCTAATATTATTTTTGCTCCTTAAATACCATAGAATATTACAACTTTTACCATGAGTAGCATACGTTTGAGAAAATAATTTTGCATGGAGCGTCAATAGGGCAGCCTAATTCAAAATATATCCCAGAGCAGAGTTGACTCAAACACTACAAAAGTTTGTTTCAGAACAATGTCGGGGTAACACAGGTCAAAAATCCATCGAATAGGATAAAAGTTAGAATTTTCTTAAAGAATGACGTTTGCTAGTACCAGCTGATCTTGCCATTACAGTCATTGCAAATACTTACAAACTGTAATAGTGTCTCCTATTTGACAGTCTCTCATCCCAAGCAATGTTAACAAGACATGGAAATATATATATATATATATATATTGTAAAAAGATGAACATACAGTAGACCGACCAAAGCATTGACACAAGTACAGATCAACCAGATTTGAAAATATGTGTGTGTGTGTGTGTCTATATTTAGTGATTTTTTATGAGTTTTAAGGACCCTTTGTGTTATAAAATAATTATTCGACATAAATAGATGATAATATGATGACAGGGATATGAAGTTAAAATGTGACCTCATGTCATGTGATCTAGAACTTGGGAAATTTTAGGCGACAGCACATTAAAAGTTCACAGTTGAGTGTTGTAGCAGAAGCAAATGTAAACAATAAACCAGTCACCAAGAAACAGGTATGGTTACCAGAGACAGGGACTAGTATGTGGATGCCAAGTTTCAAAGAAGCAAGGTACAGGGGTACTGCAAAATGTCAAAATACAAAAAAGACAATATATATACATAAATTTCCAAATACTCAAGAAATTACAGATTTGCAAATGAAAATTCAGTGATACGTTAACAAAACAATGGTTACACACAAAAGGCACATTCAGCGATACATTAGCAATACACTGATTACATGCAAAATGCACAAGAGTTTTAAGTATACTATATAGAAGGTAAAATTTTAAGTAAGAAAATTGCCATACAAGGAAACAGAAGAATCCGTCAAGTGGAGCTCCCCGATGGTGATAGACATACTCTCCACAATTTCTATACCTGATTTGCATACCTACCTTCGAGGCACATCCCAAGGGTTGGTGACATGTCTCCCAATTACAATGCAGAAAACAGAGGGCAGAGAAAACATACAATCAAACACATGAATAGAGGAATATTGCCATAAAGAGAAATATGTAGTTAAAAAATATCTGTCAAATGTGAATTATTGTCTTTTTCCAGAAGGGCAACAAGAGAAAGATAAGCAAATTTTGTTCTTGTTGTTGCACCCTAAATGACTATTGTGTCTAATGTTTCTCCAAATTTCTGGGAGGGGGGATGGGGAGATGCATAGTCAGGGCAGAAAAAAAATCCAGGATTTTGGAGTTGGCTAATATAAATACAGATAAATTTGGAAGAACAAAAAAATACAATGTGAAAACACATTGAAAGGAAATAGCATCCATCATTCCATGAAACAATACATTATAAAGGGTGAAAATTGAATTCAAACACCATTCGTGACATTGAACATTGAACACCAAAATTAGAGTCTCATACCTCATATCAATATGACAACGTAAATCAAAAATCAGAATACTTTTAAATAACCATGACAACTACTTAGCTACAAGCATTGAGCAGCGGGCTCAAAATTAGAGTCGTCATTAGACAGATATCCCCCAAGCCACAAAGGCTCCTGATCACTGGCTCTGCCAAACTCTCCATCATCTGGCCCTTCCATAGAGACCCCAGCCAATCCTAATTTCACATCTTAGTCCTCATCAACATTCATTGGCTCTTCAAGCTCCATCCCACCATGCTATTGGACTATCTTTTCCTCTCCTTGGCTGCAAATTTATATTTCTGTCTTTCTTCTTCTTTCCTTTTTCATCCAAAATGTAAAAGATGACTATTTTGTTGCTGGGCCCCTTTGTTTTTCTTAATTATAAATCTGTATTTTGTGTGTTTTTAATTTTCAAACAGCCTGTTGACATCAGAGACATCCTAACATCCACGGGATGGTTGATGGATGTTCCGGCATCTCCCTCTATATGGAGGACACTCCCTATATGTTAAGGATGCTCTTAGGCTTCCCGAGAACAAGAGGGCATCCCTACTCCTTGTCAAAAACATGGAGTCATCATCAAGGACGCCAAGAAAACCCAAGAACATGCTGGGGACATCAAATTTGTAAAAAAAGGGGGGGGTGGAACGAGGACATTTTGTCACCGACCCTGTGTCTAGAACAACTGAGAAACCCAGGGGACGCGTCCCCACATCACTGGTTGTGTCATACCTCTTGGGTGTCGCTCTACCACATGGATCATCGTGCCCTATATGTGTGTGTGTGTGTGTGTGTCCTTTAACATAAGATTTGAATAATATTAATATTGGCATTATAATAAAAGTGTTCACATAGCCTTGTGCTAAGTTCAGAAATAAAAGTAGAAACAATAAGGCTCACATAGCTATAAGGGGGGGGTGGAACGAGGACATTTTGTCACCAACCCTGTGTCTAGAACAACTCATCCCCAAGCCGAAATTGCATCATAGACCATTTCACAGCTACAAACAAAAGCACAAAACGTCACCTAGGCCAAAGAAAATGGCATCTCTCTAAGAGAAGCATGGTAGTGCAAAATGAGAACCTATCATGCCAAAGTACGATAACCCAAGCAAAAAAGTAAATGCGTACCAATAAGCCGCTCTTTTTTCTATTATCAGAAAATAAATTCCTGCATTCCGAAGAAACTGTCAAAAGATGAAGAGGAGGTTTGACTAGGGAAGCATTTCTTTGGACTTCTTTATATAGTTCTCCAGCTTAAGTTATGCAAAGCATAGCAAGGCAAGAAGCAGGGCAGACTAAGAAAGAATCTAGTCACAGTTGTTGAGGGCATGTGCTTGGGAGATAATAGTGGCCAAGGAAAATCGATTCTTAGCCTTAAATTTCAACCTAATTTCTAGAAAACACAAGAAGAGTGTAATGTTTTCCATGGAGAAAGATAGCTCAGTATCTAAGAAGGGAGCCGTGATTGAAGGAGTACATGCCTAAGGGAAAGCTATTAGACTAGGAGTTCATGAAGTTATGGAATACCTTATCTTCCAAATTCAGGATTAATCACAAAGCTGTCTTGGTGAGTTGTCCTCTTAACAGGGTGGGTGTCAAAGAATTTGTACTCCACGTCCTTGCTTGAAAATCACAATTATGTAATTAGCCTCTTCAAAGCGGCTCTAGGAAAATGTCGATGAAGATTAGCTAGCTCATTTTGAGATTACCTCGATCGCTTCCTTGATCCAAGAGGCAAATCAACTCGGGCAGTACCACCATCATTCCATGCACAACCATGCCAACAGAAGCAGCTAATCCATTGCTGTTCCCCCTTGATTGATCCATGCATCGGGCCAACCAAGGCGGTTTTATGTGCCATTGCCATTCAGCAATTCAGCATGCAACCACCTCAGAAGAAGTATCTAATGTTTGCATTGTTCCCTCTGTGTGGTTTCTGCCCCTTGCAAGTTAAATGGGTAAATGCCCAAGCCCAAATTGTCTTGAAGAGAACGAAGACAAATATTTCAGCTCTGCCACCAAAGTCTAAAAGTGGCACCACTTTTCAATAGCTGGCAAAAGATAAGTCATTTCATCTTTCCCAATGTCTATTCATCTTCTATTGAAGACTTTCGAAATTGAGGTGTATGTTACCCTTGGGAAAAGGAAGTGGTAAACATTCCACACCTCTTCTCAAAGATCTTTTCATACACAAAATGTTCAAATCAACACAGTTTTGATTACAGTTCATATTGGCAATAATGTCCTCTATGTCGGAATCAATTTTTGTTTTCCCTTAGTTTTCATCAGTTTCTTTTCCCAAGTTTCCATTCGAGGGCCCATCCCCACATTGGCTGTTTATTTTTGTACCTGTGCTCTCTGGCTAGGGTTTACCCACCTTGGGTTCACCCCTCTCTTGCACTTTAATTATTTAAGTGTTTTCACTTTAGTCTTAGTCATTTTTACAGCTCCTAGGATTTTTTCCTCTCCTAGTACTGTTCTATTGTTATTGAATCTCAATGAGTTGTGTTAGAGTTTTATTGTTATATTGTTATTGTTTTGAGTCCCATTCAACTACTTTCGTCACTCGTGGGCACTAAATTTCTTTCTGCACTCTAATTAAATTCTTTTACATTTTCTTCTACTATTGCACACCAAACTTCATAAATTTAGCATGTTCCAGATCCTTCCTCTTCATCTTCGGATTAGCCTCCGCATATGTACTCTGATGGAGATGTTCTTGTTGCTTGTTTTGCATCCAATGACGGATGATGCTGCTAAAAATTGAGACCTTTAATATAGAACGCCTTAATAGTATTAATGATATTTGGAAGGTGCTCATTTTTGTCTGACTTTGTCTGCCTATCAGTTTTAACACAAGCTCTCTGCTAACTAGCTCAATGTAATGTCCCCAATTCCGAGTAGATGGCCTAGGATGCTTTTCATCCGTCTTAGCCTTGGTCATGCCCATGGGGCTAGTGATGTTGGTGGTTATTAGGTATGGTTTGCACCTTCATTTCACTTATAGGTTATGTTCTAGGTAGCCGATATAGCTAGAAACAGGGTTGGGAGCGGGAGCGTCTGGGAGAGGGAGCGGCACGGGAGCGGCGGCAGAGCTGTGGAAACGGCCGGGTATGGCCTGTGCCGTACCCGGCCGTTTCCGCAGCTCTGCCACCACTCCCTGCCTACTCCCACTTAAAAAAACCCGAATTTTCTTTTTTTTTTAATGATTTCTTCGTTTTAAAAGCACTCCTCTAAAAAACAAAATATTTTTCTAATCTAAACCCTAAAAGCTAACTCTAAACAATAAAACAAAAGAAGAACACAAAAACAAAACATAAAGCAAAGAAACTTACCTTTGGCTCTCCAAAATTGCATTGTGCTTGTCTAGGGTTTGAGGAGCTATTGCTAAGCTTGTAGGAGTGTGAGGAGCTGTAAAGGAGGAAGATTTGTGAAGAATTTGTGGTTTACAAAGTGAAGATAAGTTTTTTTTTAATTTCTAACCTTGTTTTTTTTTTTTGTTATTTAATCTTGCACACATTACATTTTGTTTTTTTTTGCTTATGTTCATCTTTTTTTTGCTCTTTCTATTTAACTTTTTAATTTTCATTGTTCAATCACAATGCAATTGCATGCCATTGTTTTCTTTGCTTTTTTTTTTTTTGGAACCTTGTAGGTATTTCTACAATGGCAACAAGTTCTGCTTCTTCTGGGCAATCTTTGGCCAAGGACTTTGACCCAAATTCACCGTTATGGAGGCACGTAACAATAGTTCAACAACTTGCAGGTGGTGATTGTTTTGAATGGAAATGCAATGATTGTGATGGACTATTCAAAGGTTCTTACAGTAGGGTGAAAAACCACTTGTGTGCCACAACGGGTAATGGCATAAGAGTATGCAAGGGGAAGAATAATGTTGGGGTGTCAAAAGCAAAAGTTTTGGCATATATCAAAGAGTAGGAAGATGCAGAGGCAAATGTGGCTATGAGAGCGGGTCATCCATTGACTAAAAAAGGAGGTTCATCTCGTTCAACGAAGCCTCCAGTTGCTCCATCACCTAGTGGATCCTCAATTGTGGCCATGCCATATCCATTTGTGGCTCCTATCTCCACGGATGAGGATGTTTCCCTTGCACGAAAGAAAAGCAAGATAAAAGGGCCATTGGAAAAGGCCTTTCAAAATGAGACCAAGGCAATTGCAGATGAACACATTACAAGGTGTGTATATGCTAATGGGCTTTCTTTTAATGTTGTGAGATCACCTTATTGGCATGAGATGGTGAAAGCCATCAAGGAGGCACCAAAAGGGTATAAATCACCAGGATATGAGAAGATCCGCACCACCCTTTTGGATAAACAAAAAAAATATGTGGAAACCTCCTTGCAACCAATTAGGGACTTATGGACCAAAACAGGTGTGTCCATTGTTTCTGATGGATGGAAAGATGCAAGAAACCGCCATTTAATCAATGTGATTGCAGTATTCCCTAAGGGGGCAATATTTTTGAAAGCGGTTGATTGTGAGGGGCAAGTGAAGGATGCCCAATTTATAGCCAACATTCTTTTTGAGTCCATTGAGGCAGTGGGGCCTAAAAATGTTGTCCAAGTCATAACGGACAACGCCAAAAATTGCAAAGCTGCAGGGATGCTAGTTGAGGCACGGTATGGGCATATTTTTTGGACACCATGTGCTATGCATTCATTGAATTTAATGCTAAAGATAATGGCAAACAAAATAGAGTGGATCCAACAAGTGTATGACGAAGCTAAGAGATCCAAATGTTTGTCACCAACCACCACATGTCACAGGGCATTATTAGATCATTCTCGCAGTTGGAGCTACTGAAGGTAAGAAAAAACTTTCTTTCTTTCTTTTTAATTTAAAATTTAAATATAAGTTTTTAACTTTTTTAGTATTCTTTTAGCTTTCAATTTTATTTTTAATTTTTGTTCCTCATTCTTATTAGGTTGTTGAGACTCGGTTTGCATCACACACAATCGTCTTGAGACGACTAGTGAAAGTACGAGAGGCACTCATGAGGATGGTAACATCCAATCTTTGGTCTATATGGAGGCAAGCAAACACTCAACGGGCTCAAAAAGTGAAGACCCTGATCTTAGAGGACCCTTGGTGGGATAGAGTGAATTATCTATTGAGTTTTACGGAGCCCATTATGAGCATGATCCAGTTTACTGACACAGATCAGCCATGTCTAAGAGAGATATATGACGGCATCGACTCAATGATTGAGAAGATAAAAGTCGTCATAAATGCAAAAGAACAAGATCCCGAGGAAATATTTTTCAAACAAGTGAAGTCAATCCTCATTGAGCGGTGGAACAAAATGACCACCCCATTACATCTATTGGCTTTTGCATTGACTCCTAGATTTTATAGCACAGAGATCCTTTCTTTGCCAAGGAGGGTAGCACCATACAGGGATGCAGAAGTCAGTGAGGGATATATGGCGGCATTGGCTAGGCTCTTCCCTGATCCTGAGGCCCAAGACCAAGTTATGGTAGAGTTTGGCGATTTCATAGCAGAAACGGGTCGAGAGAAAATACAAGATGGATGCTCATATGTGGCGGAACCTCCATGGTGCTTCATCGGTTTGCTTGCAACCTCTTGCAATCAAGGTCTTGGCACAGGTAACTTTTTAAAAAAATTATTATCTTTTAAGTTTTTTTTAGTTTTTTTAAAATTTAAGTTTGAGTGTTTAAGTTTGAAGTTGAACTTTGCATTGACTTTGAAGTTTGGGGCCTTAATAGGTTGCAAGTTCATCTTCCACGCAACAGGTTGAGGGCTAAAAGGGCTGAAGATCTGGTATACATACATTCAAATTTGCGCCTTTTATCCCACAAGCAGCCGAAGTACAAGGAAGGGTCAACAAGACATTGGGACATTGATCCAGAGATAGTTGACTTGGATGCTTCCATTTTCCACCATGGGGCATATGATGATGAGGGGAATTCTGTGGCACTGACACCACAAGACCTAAATGCACAAGGGGGTGCAACTGGCAGTAGCCCTAGTGCGAGTGGTTCGAGCCCATGTGGTTCTAATGAACCACATAATGATGATGATGTAGTTGGTTTTGATCCTCTTGATGAAGAGGAATATGATGAATATTAACAATGAAAGATAGTTTGAACTTTGAATATTGATCTATGATTAAATTTCATATATCATGAGATTCATGACATTCACATTGTGTTCGATTTAAATATTTTAAATTTTAATTTAACTTTTAAGCTTTTAAGTTTCTAAGTTTTATTGGTATCCTAGCTTGTTTGTTGTGGTTATTCACTTATTTAGCTTATAACTTGTCTTTTATCTTGTCTTTCATATGCATAATATGTGGTTAATAATTAAATTCCTATTTAAAAGGCTGAAATTTATATATTTTTTAATTTTTATATAATTTTTGTACTGTCGTATCCTACGTCGTATCCGGGGTCAAAAAAAATTTTGCCATTTCCGTGTATCGGATACCCCGCTCCCACTCCCCGTATCCAAAACATTTTGGCAACTTAGGTTCTTGTTTCTACGTTGGACACGTACTTTGAGGTGACTTAAGTGAAATAAAGGTTGTGTGATGCTCCCCTATGGTATTTTATGATTCTATTTCTTCGTTGGGGTAACTTAAGTGTATTTTGGGTATAGTGGTAATAAAGTAACTCAAGTTATTTTATTATTATGTGGATTTTTCCTCAAGGAGGTTGATTAGGGTTCTTTTGGGCCTTTTGTTGCAATGAAAAGTTATAAAAGAAAGCGCTTGGGGGAGAATAGGCATTCATTCATACACTCGCCTATTTTGATATTGGAGCAACTATTGTTTGCACTTTCTTTGCTTGTGGAGTAAGATCCCACAGGAACCCTAGTTTCGGTGGTGAAAGATCCACACCTAATTAGCAGATCACTCTTCGGTGGTGAAAGATCCTCCCTAGTTTGAATTTTGGAGTTCTATTCATATTTTTTGGATCAGATATGGAGAGTAAACAGAAACTCATATTCAAAGTAAGAAGATAGCCCTTCTTCATCAAGGGTTTCAGTTCAGATTTGGAACATCTATTTACTAGGGTTTTATCTACCCAGCTCCAGATTTGAGGAGTAGATTTGGAGGGGTTTCTGTGGTCCAATTTCGGAGATTTCAGAGTTGGAGATTGTTATCATCGTGAAGAAGCCCTATAATTCATTTCCATCATTTTTCCATTGTTATTTTGAAAATTACGGTCAGTTGTATTTTTCTCTCATTTTCTGCCCTAAAATTAAATAAATAAAATCAGATCTGAGAGATAAAAATTATTTATCTCTTGTTTATTGTTCTATATACTTTTCTGAGTTGTTTGAAGCTTTTGGGTAGTGCTGGAAGTTATTAGTTTGCAAAGTACAAATTTTTCTTTGTTTCTGCTTATTGCTATCCTAAAATCAGAATTACAGTCTACAGATTTTTAATTAATTTTTGAGTTTTCAAGTCATATCCCACAAGGGATATTTCAGTGGTATCAGAGCTGGCTTTCCTCCAACCTGTTGGGTAGCGAAAAGAGAAATCAAATTTGAATGCAACCAGGAAAATGAAGTGCACCCAAGTTCCTTTTTTGATGGTACTAACAAAATAACTGCTAGAGTTTAGTTGAAGGAATTTGAGGGATGTTTGCTATGGAATCATATGTGTCAAGATGATGCCCTCAAGCTCATCCCTAGATACATGGATGGAGCAGCCCATAAGTGGTGGCATCGATTGTTGAAGACTCAAGGGGTTGAATCCATTGAAGATTTCACACAAAAGTTTCTAGAAAGATTTGATGTGCAGGATGGCAAGGGTAAGCAAGGAAATGAAGTTGCGGAGTCTACACCCACAAAGGAGGAAAAGTTAGATCTACAACCAAATGAAGAAGAAGAAGCTTCTAGAGAAAAAGGTATGACTTTTAATGAGCAAAATATTTGTGTTAGTGGGGAAGGCAAAGAGGAACAAACACGGTTGGTTGGATGCAAAATTGAAATAGATATTTCAGTCCAAAAGGTACCTATCAATCCTCCAAAGAATAAGTCATTATCATACAGGATGGATTTACCAAGCAGTAATGAGCATAAATATGTGAAAGGTGTTGATTCTTGTTCCACTTGTTCTGCATCTAAAATCATGAATCACAATAGGGATGGTGTTGTTTTGGAGCTTTCTAAATCAGCAATAGAAGGTGAACCTTTTGATGATATTCTTTATAAGGAGGTTAGTAGTAACATAGATTTATTTCATCGTCTTCATCCTATATCATTACAACAGTTTTATCATAATGATATTCATCCTGATGTGGATAAGAATGTTAAGGATTTGGTACATCAAAGTCAAGTCATCGTGAAGACAAAGAGTGATGATCTTCTTTATGAAGAGATACAAGAGAAGCAAAGATGGAAGACCTTGCATGATATAAGGGTTCATGGGCATTATAAGGTATGGAATCGTGGTAATATGTTGCAATTGTCTAAAACTATCAATTCCGATTTTGAAAACTTTGTGACTGATTTCATAAGGAAAAGAAGGAATTCAAATGTGTCTTTTGGGATTACAAGTGTTGGCAAGCATGATTTATTCATTGGAGACTCCGGTGCAAGAAGGGAGAGAACCTCTCAAGATACTAGCGCTGATTTTCTAATTGCTAAAAAGGTTAAGAGAATATTTTTTAATCGTCTTCAACTTGTTGGACTGTGTATAACAGCAGTCATAAAGAGAGGAGAAAAAGCTTTGTTAATAGAACCCATGATTGATTTTTATATCAGCTACATGGTGGAACCCTTGGAAGGGTTAGTGGGGGCATTTGGTCCTCAAAGTGCTCAAAGATTCAAGGTGCAGTCTGCTGTTAAAAAAGAGGAGTTGAATTCAAGGGGCATTCATGGCTTTAGCATCCTAAGGTATGAGAATGGTTACAATTTTTCTAGTTTGTTGAGTTCTCCTATGTTGTTGACATGTTTCTATCATTTGGGACAGCGTGCACATGCTTGGATGATTGAGGACAACTATTTCATAATCAAGTTTCAAGGTATGTTAGATGGGATAAACACATCCTCTTTACAGATTGCTCTTGATTCAGCTAATGAGCATATGTTGGCAAAGAAAATAATGCAGCAGCCCATGATATTGAAAGGACATGAGGCATGTGGTATATTTATTGTGGTTGAGTTTGCTAGAGGTAAGGTTGTTTTTGGGATGCAATGAGTGCATGATGTTAAGGAAGAAGATGATGCGTGGGTTGAAAAATTGAAGGAGAATGAAGATGTTGATCCTATATCAAAAATTATGAGTTACAAAGGTATGATGAACAACCCCAATTATGCTATTTCAAATGTGTTTTCTCTCATGACAGGAATCAATGGGTACAAAAAAAGGTATGAAGTTCCTTATGATAAAGTTTACGGATACACGAGCTCTAATGTTGATTTCCTTTTCTCTTGCATTTACGATGAAATGAAAATATGGGGAGAGAGAATAAAGTGTGATAAGGGGGCAGCCATATATATTTCCAACATAGAAAAAATTAGTGACCTGTGTCCATGGAAAGACATGCCTTGCACAAAGAAGGTAACTTATTTTTTTATTTTCTTTAAGAGGTTTGTTGAGGTACTTGAATGTTTTCGTACAATTGCGTTACTTGAAGTGGTGACCATTCATTGGATACATTGGCTACCATCTTTTGGAAAAATTGTTTTCATTAACCATGTTGACAAACTGAAATTCTGTGGTAAAAATTAAAAAATCAGAATTCAAGGCAAGAGGGAATGGGTGAAATCTAAAGCGGACTTTGAGGTACCACATTGTGGGATGCCCTTTCACATAACAGCTGATTGGAAAAAAATTATTACAGTTGTAGATATCAAAAAACAGTTTGCTAATTATGATGTGAAAGGATTGAATTGGGTTGCACATGCAAGGAAAATAGTCACTAGACATCTTGGGAGTAGAGAAAAATATTACAGCAGTAATATGGGGCAGCAGGCAAAAGTATTTGATGAGGAATCTTGTTGGAAGAAGTATCAATCTTTGAGTAAGGGTTTTAGAAATAATATGTCATTTTCAAATTATTGCATGATAAAGATTGGTAGCAAGCCTAAGCGACATCATCATATGCCGGCACCCGAATTACAAAAGAACTCATTTGAACAACCGATAACAGCTGCACATGAGGTAATTTCAGATGATGGAGCTGATGGAAATAATGTTGATCCAAAGAAGATTGAAGACCAAGCGAAATAAGGAGAAGTGGTTATCACAGGTACCACACTTGCACGGGATATGGATTATGTGGTAAGAGATACATATTTTTAATTGCAGAAGTGTTATCATAAAGATATTCAACCCATAGAGTTGATATTGTTGGTTGACCGTTTGCTGGAGACTTGGGATTCTTCCCCCACGGGACACATTGAAACACATTATGAGGAGCCTTGCTCTCACACGAGTGTGAGTCATGTGGGAGAGTTGGCACGCTTAGTGCTGATACAAGTTGTTTCACACATTGATCTAGGGGATGCTATAGGATTCAGAGTGGATTTTCATACCTATGGGTTGACTAAAGAAGCAGTGATTGTGAATGATCACATGATGGCAGCTTCACATTGACAGGGACTGGACAGATTGGCAGTTTCAGTGTGGATACCAGTGGAGAGTTGGTGTGGGCATCATACTACTTTAGAGGCACCATTGTTCTCTACACGACATGGAGAACATGATGACTACATGAGGTGTCTTGGTTACTTCGGATCACACCGATCTTC
Source organism: Taxus chinensis (assembly GCA_019776745.2). Classification (NCBI taxonomy): domain Eukaryota; kingdom Viridiplantae; phylum Streptophyta; class Pinopsida; order Cupressales; family Taxaceae; genus Taxus; species Taxus chinensis. The sequence continues at coordinate 681,010,609 of CM034147.1, forward strand.
GGTTGACTCCAGGGTGAGGTGGAGAAACTTACTTTTTGGTATTCAACTTCTGCAACATGACAAAATAATGCTTGGGGTCGAGCATTTCTCGGGAGGGGAGGACTGTAATGTCCCCAATTCTGAGCAGATGGCCTAGAATGCTTTTCATCCGTCTTTGCCTTGGCCATGCCCAAGGGGCTAGTGACGTTGATGGTTACTGGGTATGGTTTGCACCTTCATTTCACTTATAGGTTATGTTTTGACGTTGGACACATACTTTGAGGTGACGTAAGTGAAGTAAGGTTGTGTGATGCTCCCCTATGGTATTTTATTATTCTATTTCTTCATTGGGGGTAACTTAAGTGTACTTTTGAGCATAGTGGTGATAAAGTAACTCAAATTATTACGCTAAAGGCGTTACCCCCTATGGGAAAAGGCTTTGCAAACATTCAACGGGACTGTGTCAAATTTGATGGCCTAATTGACGGTTTTAATTTACTTTTTTAGTTTTTCTATTTTTAATTTTCTTGTTTTTGGTTTTGCATGCTCAATGCGGGGTATTTTTAGCAATTTTGCATGGTTTGATGGTTGTGTTGACGGCCTTTGGGTCACGGGCTTCATTCAATTTCTGAAGGCACTTCTACAAAATTACCAGTGCCCAATCTTTCGTTATAGGGCCTATCGGTCAGGTCGACATTCTTGTCCAAAGCTTCTCAAAATCCTGCAAGAATTTACAGAATCCTAAATAGGCAAAAAACAATCACAAAAACATGAGTTCAAAAAATATACTATTTCATTGGTAATATTTAGGCACATATTCATGTTGGAATCAGGATTCAATCTTAGATACAAGGACAAAATTACCATGCAGATCTCTGTGAATATTTTAGCGCTCTCACTTTTTATAATCGTTTCCTCCTTGTTGCATCATCAAACTTGCCCATCACAGGCACATGCCACAAGAAACAACTACAAATATGGTGTCGTCGATAAGGAAATCTGAAACGTGTCTGTGGTTAAGCAGAGCTGCTAACATTCCACTTATTGGAAGATAGATTCTCCAAATAAAACCAAAGGAAAAATAAAAGAAGAGTTACCAAAAAAGAAATTTATGGTGGAGTTATGAACCGCATAGACATATTTAAATGACTATTTCAATTCTTGTGTGTTTCCATATTCTTGTGTGGGATTAAAACTATATACGTGCAGATGGTTTCCCTTAAATCAGCAACCCAAGGCTCTTGTATGCCTCTACCATGGTCAGTCTGAATCAGTTTAATAAGTTCATGTTTTTCTCTTATCTGCATCAATTTCTTATGATAAAATAATTGTGGGTTATTTACAGGCTATGGGATGGAGTGCAACATCTTCATGCAAAGTATTTACAATAATCTTGACTAGCTAGATTTTTAGCTTTATGAATAAAAAATACCTTATCTGTAATTATTTGATATACCATGTTCGGAGTTGAAGTTAGTTGTGCCATTGACTTTATTTATGCTGTATTTTTTCATAGGTGTTGGAGTCAAGCTTGCAAAAGCTGGATATGTTGTTTATGGAATAGACTATGAAGGACATGTCAAATCTATAGGAAAACAGTGTTACATACAAAGATTCCAAGACATTGCTAATGACTGCGCATCTTTCTTCAAAAGTATTGCTGGTAAGTTATATTTCAGATTATCGTTCTTTGTTAAATGGATCTATGTCCGTAGATTTAATTTATTTGATCAGGTTTTCTAGATTTTAGATTTCAGTAATTTTTCTGTTTTTATAATTTTTTTGGATTTATTCAACTAAGGCAGTTTCTTCAATTTTTCCGAAAGCTCTTTCTGTATTTGTAATGCCTTCTTTGCCTTGGCTAAAGCATCAAGTGACAAAATTCCACCTTTTCCAGTCATTGAAGCATTCCCATCTGTGCCGGTTTTCCCAATAACCTCACGAGATCTGGCAATATTATCTGCCTTATTTTCAACTACATTGGTGGTAAAAACTGTAGATACCTTTTTGTCTGCAGAGAACTCTGAAATAGCTATGGGGATAGGCAAATCGTTTGATGATTCCTTTGATGCCACTACAGTTGGACCTTGTTGAGCACCATTAAAAGAGGAAGCGGTGTTGCCATTCCCTGGTCCAATGTTGTTGTGCTTTGCATCAGCTGAATCTCCTCCTCCTCGCGCATGCCTCTTAGCCCACTGGTATTCTTCATAATCATCATTCTTTGCTTTGGAATCATTTTTTGTTCGCTGCTCTTCAGTAGCTGTGTTGTGAATTCCATTAACCTATTTTGGTCATTTGTGGGCATCATTATTCTGTGATGTGTATTTTTCGGTGGGATATATAAATGCTTAATGGCTGCAGTGTTTTTTTGGTGTGTTTCAGTTTGTAGATGACGATGAGAGATGCCATGTTGAAATCAATTGCACCTTTGAGATCAAAAAGGACTGGTAATTTGATTTGAAGATGAAATATTTGTTTCTTCCTTTTAACATTGTAAGCTAATTCTAGCAGTTTGGGTTGGATTGCATGGTGTCGGGTAGATAGGTAAAATATTGTAAGGACATTTGTTGGTTGGTTACCTGGCTGCCTGAAGCCTGGAAATAAATTTGATTATATGATAGTTCTTTATTTGCTGAAATGAATTTGAATCTATTCTTGTCTAGAGGAAATGAAAAATAATGCAGTACTATTATAAATAAACAACTTGCATTTACAACTTTATTCGCTTTAAGATGGGCCAATGCGTGCACTCTCGAAGAATTTGGGAACATTTGTTCATTTCCTGCAAAACGGTTTAGAACTAAAACTCAAAGTAGATTGATTGAAGTAAGAAATAAATTTTTGATGCTTTCAAGTTTATTTTTTGCTATTCATGTTCTGATCGGTTCACTGTCTTTGGGATACGGAAAATGAAACTTTTGAATGCTTCTTAGATAGAAAATGTGTGTGAGAATATACAACACTCACACACTCAACACTCAATTTTTTTTACATATTTTGATATTTATACGGCCTAAACATGGGCTCAATCGTCCCCCTCAGATGAAAAATTATATGCATTCTCATATGTATCTTTCATTTGCAGAGATGTCAAAGAAGGAACAATGGCTCTACAAAGAACGAAAGGGCTGCAACTGCATCATAACAAATAAGGAATCGACATTTAAATTGAACGTTTAAGAAGTTAAAATCCTTTTCAATCCCAATCATGTATTGTGCCAAAATTAAATCACAACACCGTCCTAGTCTCATTCCAGTCGAATAGTGTTTTGTGAAATCACCTCACCAAGTCACACAAACAAATGCCCATCAGAAGTGTTGTTTGTGCTCCATGTAACATCTTTGTGCTTACCATCTGCATATCCCTATAACATCTTTGTGCTTAACATCTACATATTCATCCAAATACCTCTTGTAATCATTATTAGGGGTCATTTGGTTTGTTTGGATACTAGGAACTTGCTTTGGAGCAAGCATTGGCAACATTGACTTTAGAACTCAGGCAACTTCATGCATGGTGGATCGATCAAAGGGTCGTTTCTTGGTGCAAAGAAAGGCCAACTAGAAGATTTTTCTTACAATCCCAAGACTGTGTTGTTGTCTATTTCTGATAGAATCTATGTTAACATGTTGTCCAACTATCTTGAATTAACATCAAGTAAGCTCGTATTGATATAATTTTTGCTACATTAGACGAAGAGCATAGTGTGTATGGGATTGAAATTAAATTTGTAACCAATTTTGTAAATTTGTTAATACTCGAACGAAAGTGCAATTACATGCACTCAAAACTGCTCAAATATACACAAAACAATAAGCCATGTTTTTTACTCCTTTTTTGTTCTTTTAGCAAGGCTTCAAATTTGGCACCATCTAGGATCATATTAGGAAAGGCTTCTCTCTTTACACCAACTTATTGCATAAAAATGCTCATGAACAAGCTATGAATTATTACAGTCCACGAAACAGAATTCACTGAGGCATTTTGTCAAACACCAACAAGCACCATAAGAGTATAGGTTATGTTTGAAATAATGAAAATGTTTTTATGTTTCATAACAATTTTTCTAGCAAATCCTGAAATTTTGCAACACTCTGCTTTCCATTTTCTGAAATCTGCAACTCTCACATACCAACCTTGTTTCGGTTCCTCGTACATGTACACTAGTTCCTTCTCTCCTTCTAACTGCTTTCCACCTTGCAATCCCCCATCCACTCCAACAGAACACCCCATCTGTCTTCATGTATTCATGTTTAGTTTAAAGAAACTACTCCGTAAAACACTACCACTTGTGATATAAGATTTGCAAATGTATATGTACAAATTTGTAACAAGTTTGAAATTTAGAGATGGAACGTTTAAATGTAATGTTTCATCTATATTATTACACTTACAAAATCAATCGCACCCCTTATCAACTTCAACTATAAAAATAATAACTATCCCTCTAAATCAAATAACATATACCGTTTGGCGTTCACATTGCATTGTACACATGCGATTGCTAGTTTTATTATTATGTGGATTTTTCCCCAAGGAGGTCAATTAGGGTTCTTTTGGGCATTTTGTTGCAATGAGAAGTTATAAAAAGAAGCGTTTGGGGGAGAATAGGCATTCATTCATACACTCACCTATTTTGATATTGGAGCATCTGTTGTTTGCACTTTTTTTGCTTGTGGAGTAAGATCCCACGGGAACCCTTGTTTCGGTGGTGAAAGATCCACACCTAGCTAGCAGAGCACTCTTCAGTGGTGAAAGATCCTGCCTAGTTTGTTATTTGGGAGCTTTATTCGGATTTTTTGGATCAGATCTGGAGAGCAATCAGAAACTCAGATTCAGAGTAAGAGAACAACCCTTCTTCATCAAGGGTTTCAATTCAGATTTAGAACAGCTATTTTCTAGGGTTTTATCTCCTTAGCTCCAGATTTGAGGGGCAGATTTGGAGGGGTTTCTGCGATCGGATTTTGAAGATTTCGGAGCTGGAGATTGTTATCATCATCAAGATGCCCTAGAATTCATTTCCATCATTTTTACATTGTTATTTTGGAAATTACGATCTGTTATATTTTTCTCTCATTTTTTGCCCTAAAATTAAATAAATAAAATCAGATTTGAGAGAAAAATTATTTCTCTTGTTTATTGTTCTATATATTTTTCTGAGTTGTTTGAAGCTTCTGGGTAGTGCTAGAAGCTAAACTACACCAAAACACACCTGCCCCTCCCGTACCAAGCTCGATACGTATCGGGTATGGGTACGTTGTGGGTACGTACCCACAGGCCTTGGGTACGTCCCGAGTACGAAACGAAAATCCGTACCCGAGACGTACTCAGGGTCTATGGGTACGTACCCACAACGTACCCTCATATTTTTTTTTAAGTGCAAAAAAATAAATAAAACTTGAGGGCTTTGACTAGAATTGAACCTTGGAAAGTTTGTCTGAGATTTAATATTGTCAATAGGCTCCAAAGGGACAAGAGAGATGTAACCAGATTGATTCTTCTTGCTGAAAAGCAAGACTTGACGAAAGACTCAGTATGATATTATAACTCTCGGTCACAGCACTTGTTGGTTTTAAAGGAAAATATGCAAAATTCCTCGATGTCCATGTTGCCCAAATATGCAAATTTGAGTTTTTTGAAATAATTTATATTTATATATAAGTTTTTAATTTTTGTTTTTTTTTAAGTTTTAATAATTTTAATTAATTTTTTATAATGTATATTTACTTTTTAAGTTCTTAAATTGTAGTTTATTTTTTAATAATTTATTTTATAGTTTAGAGCTTTTTTTTTAAAATATAGTTTTTAGATATTTTATATCTATAACATTTTATTATATTTTTTTTCCTTTGTCAAAAAAAAATAGAAACATATTCTTATATAGTATGGCACCCCATTAGCATTTGATTTATTTTTTAACATTTTGGCATGTTTACGTATATAAAATGTGAAATTATAATTGTCTCTTTAGTCAAATTTAATTGCTAATCTTATCTCTTATTTATTAAGTAACGAATTTCTTACAAATCAAAAGGGTCATGGCCTGACTGGTGAGGATGATGGTTGATTGTATGAGTATTAAATTTCAATAAGTATGCAAATGCTTCTTTAAATTTATAATTTTATATATAATGTACCCAAAAGCATACCGTACCCAAAGTTTTTAAAATAATTCCGTATCAACGTACCCTACGCGTACCCGAAACAGTCTAGGCTGGAAGTGATTAGTTTGCAAAATACAAATTTTTTTTTGTTTCTGCATATTGCTGTCCTAAAAATCAGAAAAATCAGAATTACAGTCTGCAGATTTTTAATAAATTTCTGAGTTTTCAAGTGATATCCCACAAAGGATATTTCACTCAAGCCATTTTGATATACAAAAGGCCATTCCAGTATAGGTGTTGCTCCTTGGCCTCTATTTACTGCTCTTAGAAACACAAGTATAAATCCTATATGTTTTAAAGCTAGTCAGTATAAGCAGGCTTTGATGGCCAAGCATAGGTATTTAAAATTACAATCACCTCTCTTTGGTAATGCTTACAGCAATCACACTGCTAAATTTGTGTAATTTTATGCTTTACATGGGCCATGCTCAAGTTGTTGAAAAATAGTAACATGAAAAAATGTATTATCTTGGCCAATGGTTAGCACATTTCCAGGAAAGTTTACTTTCTGACCATCACAAAAGGGATGGAAACCTTCATCGGGTAGACAACAGTCTTTTAGATAGTCTGTGTTTGTAACAGGTCAAAGTTGATTTCGAGTTGAAAAGTAAATTTAAAGTGATATATCCCTGAGCCCTCTCTTTCTTTACCTAACAAAATGGACTTTTGAATTGAGGCGTTGTAGAAATAGATCTGTGGGATCTTTCTCAATGAAAATATAGCTGTAGTTTCTGCCATTCCGGTAATATCAAAATGCAGCAAATCCTCGAGAATAATGGAGGACTAACCCAACATGAGTCATCTCTGTATAGCTTGTTTGGCCTTGGGGCAATGCATCATTGTGATCTAAAAGTATTGTGTTCTTCTCTTACTGAGTGCTTAAATACTTGAAAAGAAGAAGGTGTCTTTTGTTCTCTTATCTGCAGGTAGTTGCATGCTTGTAAGTAGATATTATCATAAGCAATGATCTCCATGCTGGTTCATTGTTGAGCTGAACGATGACACTTTGCAGGTGCTTGCAGGAGATTTAGAAGAAAATTGGAGGTTTTCCATACATTATGAAGTTATTTCGAAATATGAAATGAAAGAAAATTACTCGCATGGTTTAGACTCAAATGATTCTGAAGAATAAAGAGCTGCTCTGTTGATTTGATTATATGCATGTTTATATCTGATTAAGGACATTAGTTTAACATCCGCATGTTCGTAGGAGATGAATAGAATTAATGGAATAAGTGCTTGTTCTCTCTCTTATGTCCTGCTGTTTGTAAATGATTCTGAACTATTTGTAACCCCTTGAGGTAATGAAAGATTAGAAAGAAGTTGGAAGTTTATCTCTTAAGGTAGTTGTTGCAAATTGTAACCAACATACCATCTTACTGTCTAATGTTTGGAGATGTACTGGTTGTTTGCATGCTAGGAAGAAACCTTTTGTTGTCTTGGTTTAACAAGTGAAAGTATATTGTTTCCTCTCCTTTAGCTTAACCTGATACTTACAAATGATTTGTACTATGTTAGGAACATATTGACAATGTTCCTCAAGTTTATGGTCGAAAATGACTCTACCCAGTCCGATTGTTCTCATATTAAAATGATTGTTGATACAAAGTCAAACATATAGGGTGGAAAAATATCAAGCCTTCTCACCATTTTTATGCTCCTTAAAGTATGACCATGAATTGTAAACCTGGACTAGAGATCTATCTTCTTCTTATGATCTTGTTTGGTTATAAAACTACATTTATTATTGACAATGGAAATCTCTTATAAGAGGGTCAGATTAGTATACAATCACTAAATCATGGTATGAATTGGAGTTAGAACCTTTTTGCATTTATCCTAAGTTATGAGATCTACTCCTCAACCATTTTGAGTTTGGTTGGCGAGTAAATGGTAATACTTAGTTCTTGTATGACGGGTTTAACAAGTAATTTTCGAAGTCCTCATATGGACGACCATGAGCAGAATAATTGATGTTATCGAGTCATGAAAAACCATGTTTTTTATTAAACGAGAACCAAGCTTATTAGGATAAGTTGGAGCACTTGTAACCTCATGGTATGTAGAACATTGTAGATCTATCATAATAGAGAATATGCTCTAATAGTGGAAATTAAAATAGTATAGTGGAGAGTCTTATGAGGAACAATGAGAACATGTGTTGAAATAAAGCAAATGTTCATGAGGATAGATCAATACTCAAATTTAAAGAACATTTTTGTCCATTTGCTAAGCAAATGTACAGAGAGGATCTAACTTGCAGACATGAGTTGACTAAGGTGAGCCAACATGAGTTTCGTAACTGTAATGAGTCTAATGACCAATCACAGTCCCCTGTTTCCGTAGCAGTATGGCTGAGATTCTACAGAACTGTCTGGAAAGGAATAACAACACTCTGCATATTGTAAGGAAGGAATGATGGTTACAGAATAGTAATCCTTCTTGTTCTTCTTGTAAAGGTTTTATAGTCCTGTCCGTGATGTGAACATTTATTAATTAGAAAAGCTATAGAAATGAGGCTAGAACACTAAAGAAGCCTCAAAGCTTTACCAACTCAACTATGAACCATCAAGATAAGAGATGGACAAGAGCTACTCCTATGCATGCATTATAAATTTGACAAAACTTCAAACTAACATGTATATACTACTCTCTACTCTTTGAATGCTACAAAACATGAACCTATGAAGATCCTAGCAATCAAATTTGATTGTTTGATGCTCAAGGTTTTGAGAGTGAAGGCTCACCATTAATGGCTACAAGACCATATGGTTCCCCTCATTTACTCAAGCTTGAGTTGAAATATGCAATGGAAGATGATAGCTCAATAACAATGGAAGAAATACTCAAATCCTATTTGCTTATAGTTTATGTTAGAGGAGGAGAAGTGTTCTTAGAAAAGTGAGTTGGGTAGAGGTCTATTTATAGTTTTCCAATTCCAAGAATGGAATAATTTTGGTGCATGTGGGACAAAAGGTAAGTCCAAAAAGCACTTTTAGCAAGTCAAAGCAAGATTTGACTAGGTTTAGAGGCTAATTAATTAGGGGTCCTAAATAGGCTTAGGAAGCGGGAGTTAGCTAATAAGAAGATATATTAGCCAACTACAAGAAAAGAGGCTTAATCAACGTATAATGGTCAATTTAAGAGGAATTGAAGGGAAAAAGGGCTTAATTGACGAAGTGTCGTCAATTTGTAGGGAATAGAATAGTTAGTGCAATGTTAGTAATAATATTGCTTTGATCAAATTATAGGTGTCTAACTCTACATGTGATAAGTATACAACTTAAACGATTATCCTTGTTCAAAGTTCCAAGAAGGAGATTTTGGTGTGACGGTCTTCACCTGTATTAATCTGAACTGTAGTGTTACACTGATAATCTTACTACCCATATTCTAATCTTCAACTAAGATGAACTTTTGGCGGAGGTGTACTAATTTTTTAGGGTGACCGTATCTCACCCTTTAACATGAAATAAGCATTGTTATAAAATTTCCTTTCAGGGGCTATGAACAGGACATGTGTGCTTATTTTTGCCTATGGATACAGTAGTACAGATATTAAGGATGTACTCGTACCTAATTTCCTATCCATTCATGATATGAATAGATCTGCTTTTTGTCGAATTCTAATTGAGTGCAATAAAGCTGAGTGGCCTATAAATACCCCTAAAATGATCCTTAAATCAACCAGAGATCTAACCATTATGGTGACCTCATGTCTCAGCATTTTATCTTGTTTTAAATTTGTCTTTAAAGCTAATTGTTGAGTGATAATTAGAGTGGGGAGGGGAAACTAATAAGATGAATGCGACAAGTCTCATAAATTGAGGTACTAGGAGTCTACTAGTCTGGCATATGATTGAAGTAATCATGACAGACTCTGGTCTGGCAATCTATTTAATATGATAGTATTGATGTAAATGGGTACTAACTATTGATAACTTGAGAGCAGGGTATGATTTATCTGAATATTATTAAATACCCATTAGGGGACCATGTGAACTTAAGACTAACAGATGCGTAGTCAAGAAATAAGGAACGAGAAGTTAATCAGTTGATCACTAAAACTAAAACAGTGTGTTTAGTGATAATTTCGAGTAATTAACAAATGTGTTTAAGTGATGGTTAATATGAACTGTAAGTCAAACCTATAACAAAGTTATTAGGTGATGTTAACTGCATGTTCAATTAAGTGTCACTTCTCTTTCGACGGATGATTACAGAATACAAAAAAACAGAATCGAACGTATTTCCGGATATCGGAAGAGGGGATACTGCATTTTCTAGTGGTTATATTTTTATGTAATAAAGTCAATAACCTTGCTTATACACTCCTATACCCTATTTCAAAATAGTATCCCCGTTCCCAACCCAGATACATATCCGATGTCTGTGAAGGACTAAGGTAGAACCCGTGACAGGTTTTAAGCTTTGTAGCCTAGCCAAATACACATTAGGACTCTATTCAACTAGACTAATCAACAATGAGTATCCGTAATTTATTACAAGGAAAATTGCAGTAAGTATTCACCAAATTTAGTTTGAGTAAACTTAGATTCTTAATAGTTAATGACAAAAAATTAGTTACTTAAATACTCTTAAATTTATGAGCACTAGAAAATAATCTTTACATAAATATGGCCTAACATAAAAGCCTCTTTATATATTTATCATGGTTTTAAATAGTTCACTAAGTCATTTCAAAGAAGATTGATGAACTATTCACTTGGTTGGTTTTATGCTCATCCATGTGGATCTATACAATCACTTGTTTATGCAAATAAAGATTGACCCCAATAAAAATTCCTTTTGTCTCTTTATATTGGGACATTATAGACTAGGATACCAAAATAAGGTCACACTAATTAGGAACGTATTGGATTATAATTTGATGTAGATGTGGAAATAGGAAGGCATTACTCCACATTCTATACGAGGTATATGGTTCTAAAGCCTAGAACCAAAATAGGGAAGTGGTATCTAAATAGCCCTCGATTGTAAAAATGACAATAATAAGGTTGCCAATGTGATTGTAATCATGATAGAAATGGGATAAGAGATTGCAAGAGTTTCTAGTGAATATCTGAAAGGATTATAAGAGAGTTCCAAGAGGTGATAAAGCAAGATCAAGGGTTGTGCATGGTCATGCTAAATTTTAAGGTAAGAAATGATAGATAAATAATGCAATAGAAAAGAAATATGCTACCCTATCTTAATATTCATGGCCACAACCACAATATAAAAAATTTAAATGAAATTAAAGGAATAAGAAAGGTTATAGATACTTACATGCATGAAGACACCATTAGAGAATTAACTTTCCCCAAGGTTGGAAACAGACCTATGAGAGAGAGTTGATGTAGGGGACAACAAATGAATAGTAAGAATACCTAAGAAAACCCTTGATTGAAGAGATTACAATAACTACAAAGGCTTAGTAGACCATGGAGTATGTAACTCCTAAATGCTTATAGATATTAGGCACCCAATACTCTTAAGTGTGGACTCTGAAGGAGACAAATAAGGATAACTTCAAAACCTTATAATATTTTTAGAGTAGGTTTGGTGAGAGATAATAGACCAAATATGCGATGGATGAGATGTAAAAAAAGATGATTAACAACCTAGTATAAATAACATGATTAATGTATCTCTTGATAAGGGGAGTAAGGATAAGAGGTTAACACATTGGAGTCCTCCTTCAGCAAGTTGAATCAAACTAAATTTTGATGGGGCCTTTAAAGGCAACCCTGGAGCCGCTGGTTGCGGGTGTGTGCTTCGTAATGTTTATTGTCAGCCTGTCCTTGCTATGGCTTTTGATTGTGGTGTAGCTTCCAATAATTTCGCAGAAGGCATGGCCTTGTGGCGGGGTCTGGCTGAAGCTAAGCGCAGGAAATGGTCTAAAATTTCAGTTGAAGGCGACTCTCTGGCTATCATTATGATAGTGCAAGGAAACTCTTCTCATGCATGGCAATTACAATCCATTTGTGATAACATTCAGGCAATTTTTCCTGATTTTGAGGAGGTGATTTTTTCTCATATTTGTCGAGAAGGCAATAAGGTGGCAGATGGTTTAGCTAATATTGGTGTCATGCTTTGGAATAAGGGTCGGGTGACAGCTCAATCATGGGAGACGCTTTTCCCCAACGACATTCAAGCCCTTTTGGTTAATGATGCACATTTGGCTTGTGTAGAGGGGACTTGTAATCTCTAATGTTGTATCCTTTGTTTTCCCCCCTCTCGGCAATGATGGTTTTTTAAAGGAAGGATTTGGTTTTGGATTTGAAGCGAGGCACGTACCTAGCATTCATTGGCTTTGGGGAAGGTGTTTGGCTTTTAAGCCGCGTTGTGGTTGCCTTTGGGTTATCTTTTCGGCTCCTTCCGCAGTTTAGTTGGTTTGCCTTCAGGGTGCGTCTAGTAAGTTGAAGTCCGTCGGTCTGTTTCTCCTTCTTCTCTTATGGCGTCTGGCAGAGACTCTGTGGGGGGGCTCTAGGAGGAAGCGGCGTCGTGCTCAAACTAGGCTTGATTTGGGTGATTCCATTTCAGAGTGGCTCAATGGGAGAATTAAAAATGTGGCCATGAGGGGGTGGTTGGAGCAAGTTTGGTCAGTGGCCGAGAGCATTGAAGATGACGAAGAAGAAGTGGTTGTCTGTGATAAATTGAGGAGGTTAATGTTGGTCTATGGTCAATCTGTGGGTCAAAGGAATGTGGTTGATGTAGCGCAGGGGTTGAGCAAGGCCAACATTATCTCTAATTCAGCAGGCCAGTTTCTCCTCCACAAGGAGATGAAGGACCTAGAAGCGAGGGTGGTCAGTTTACAATTTCATATTCATGCCCTGGTTCGTGGAATGAAAGCTCTCTCTCGCGGATTGGGTGGCGGTGGCAGAAAACCAGGGACTCTGCCTTCCGAAGAAGGCCAAAGTTGATTTGCGGATTGTTGTGCTAGCTCTTCTTCGTCTCCTTCGTCTTCAAGTGACTCAAAGGTGGAGATTCTGGCGGAAAAGCCTCCAGACTCTGCCATGGAAGATTGAATTCGGGGTTCTCTAATTTGAGCTCGTTCAGTATGGAGTGGGTATCAATCTTTTTGTTTACAATCTAGGAATGTAGAGTTCGGTGATATATATAATGTTGTATAGGAACTGGTTTTTTGGTTTTTGTAGCAAGATAAAGTGCATTTTACTCTCCCTATTAAGTCCAGTGATTTGTAGATTAATCATGGACTGTAATAGGAACTTTTTTTGAGGCTAGGGCCTTCTCCCTAGGAATCTTCAGCAAAAAAAAAATCAAAGGGAAAAATAAATGAATGTAGAAGGTATATTTGACTTCAAAGAACCAAATACAAAAAAAAAAATAGAATACCCATTTAACATTACTAATAAATAATAAGTGCCTGCTATGACAAGCAGAAATAATAAGAAAAATGTAAAAATTGCTCAACAGTCGGAAGGAAAAGTGAAATCATCTTCAAGGTTTATTCGTGTCCAAAAAACAAAATAGAACAGAATACCCATTTTACCATATTACTAAAAAATGATTTTGTTTTGAGATCAGATAGAAAGGGGAAAATAAACGAATATAAAAATTAAATTTGGTTTCAAAGAATAAGATACCCTTGTAACAATACTAGCAAAAAAAAGGGTTTTTGTTCAAACTTCCAGATCAGATAAAAGGGAAAAATGAATTCATGTGAAAGGTATATTTGGGTCCAGGGACACACTAAAATAGATATCCAGTTTACCATACTCATAAAAAATGGGTTTCTGTTATGAATAAAAGAGATTATAAGAAAAACTAATTTTACATTGAGATCAAATCAAAGGTAAAAGCAAATCACGGTAGGATATTTAAAAATGGGTGTCTATTGTAATTAAAAGAAACTATAAGATAAATTTAAGGATTGTTTCACAGTAAGATCAAATCAAATGGGAAAAATACATGAATATAACAGATATATGTGAGGCTCAAAGAATATAATACTCACATAAACATATTAACACAACGGATGTGTTCTGACTACAAAAAATTACAAGAAATTTGTTAAGGATTGTCCTGGAGAGAAGTTGAATCAAAGGGAAGATTGAATTCATGATACAACGTATAATTAGGTCCAAAAAACAGAATGGAATAGAATACCCATTTTTATTGCAGTAAAAACATGGCGTCTCTCCTAACTAACAGAAAGAATAAGAGAAAAAGTAAGGTTTCCTTTGCAGTGAGATCAAAACATTGGCAAAAAAAATTGTATGTACCTAAAGGTTATATTTGGGTTTAAAAAGTAGAGCAAAAAATATCTGCCCACTTAATTATACTAATACAGAAAATGGGTATATGTTCCAACATACATAAATTATAAGAAAAATATAAAAAACTGTTGTGCATTGAAATCAAAGCAAAGGAAAAAGTGAGTGCACACATGAACACGGTAGAATAGAATACCCATATAGCTGTACTGAAAAAACGGATGCTTGGTCTGACTAAGAGAAATGATTTCATAATGGTAAATATTGTTTTGCAGTGAAATCAAATAAATGAATGCATAAGTTACATGTGAATTCAAGGAGTACAATATAATTAATACCTGTGACAATAGCTGTTAAGCCTGTGGCATCTATTCCATCTGTGACTTCTTCAGCTGTGGAAGAAGAAGAGAATCCAGAGGGGCCTGTCTTTCTTAGAAGCCAATTCATTTCTGCTCTTCAAATCTTTGCTCAGTGCTTTCAAAATTTCTGTTGGATTGTTTGAGAACAATTCGGTGCTCTCAAAATGTTTGTTGAGTGTTTTAAAACAATGTGTTTATTAAGTAAAAGACCCGCGTGAGAAATGCTGCCGAGGAGCATATCGAACGTTTTTTATGACGGCAATTTCTCTTATTAAAATTTTATAATATAATCATGTAATACAGTTGAATTTGGTAATTAGCCAGTACGCTTCTGTTGTAAGAATGCATTTCGAACGTTTTTTATGACGGAAATTTCTCTTTTAAAAAATAATTATATACTTATATGTATACAATTTTTCAAGGGCAGAGGCCCCTAAAATAGAACCCCATTTTGTTCACTGTAATTGTTTCTCTAAGCTGCCTTTCTGTATGATGTGTGCAAATCTTGTTTATTTAAAATTGTTCAAACATATCGTGTATTTCCTTGTTTTCTTTTCTTGCAACAAGAACACCCCTCAAAACATACATTCCACCTCACGGTTGTAGCCTTATATATCACACATTACTTCACCCAAATTATGGGAAAAATAAATGGTCCTTTGTCACCCTTGTTTTCCCTTAGAAGTTTGGAAAACGACGTTACTTTGTGTCCTTCTACCTTCACTCAGATGGCCAGGTCCAGAAAAAAAATCATGAATTGTATCGAAGCTAAACAACAACAAATTAGGCCCCAGGCTATGAAAATTTATTTACTTTATAAGTCAATTAAGGATAGTTTCTCGGATACTAAGGAGAAACTAATTTTTCAACATTCCCAGGTAGGGCCCAAAAATAGATAACACCTGTCCATTTTTACTATGGAAGATATAACCTGGATCAGAGTTAGCGAGGGAGTTGTAGAGTATACTTTTAGGTTAGGCCATACAACTCTGAAGATACCTATCCTTTGAGCTTCAGGTAAAAATTGTACTCACCATACTCGCATTTAGCCAAACACATTAGAAGTCTCGACCTTATACCAAAATACAATCTGTTCAATACCTTAAGTATGTAGAATTTTAAGAAACTTCGTAGTAGCGATAACACCAACTGTATACTTGACCTCCCCATTGCAGAAAGATGAATCCATAAATGAGAGATACAACTCAAAATCAATTCTCATCACATATTTCTCCTGAAAAATGATTTAGCGAATATAACAGTTAGAAAAATAGAAAATGGACATGTATGGGTACCAACAAGTTGAACTCATGATAATGTATCGATACAACCCACCTATATTCCATTTGAATAAATTTGAATTTATCACAATGGATGATGGAGGATAATGTGGGTTTGACCCCATTTTCAGTAAAGGATTTGAAGAGGGAACTATTGTATTGTAGTTCATAATGGGCTTGTAGGCATTTATATGTATATACTACTTAGAGCTCTATTTGGGTTTTGGATGCCATATTTCTAAGTCATAATAGTGAAGATGAGATGGAATATACTCTCAATGTCAACCCTTTCACCATTATTGGTCCTAATAGGAGAGGGTTGAATGTTTTGTGCAGGTTTTTTTTGAAACATACTATCGAGGATGATTAATTTTCATCTACTAGGTAACTTGCAAAAGGAGGAAATGTTGAAGACTTTATAATATTTGAGTTATCGAATGAGTAACAAAAAAGGAGGAAAAGGAAGACTATTATAATAAAAAAGGAGAAACAAATTATAAGAGGTTTCAATTATCAAATTAATTCAAAAAACATGTTAAAATCAAATTGCAAACATAATGGTGGATAAGGAAGTGGTTGACAATGATGTAGAAGTTAGATAAGGAAGTTGTCAAAAAATAGATACTATTTTGTAGTTTTATATTCCACCAAGGAATGTAGCTATAGAATCGGATCCACTATTATCCCTTAATTTCTAAAATATAGGATAACAACCTTAGGAACACCATGCCCTGAACCATCTTGTACTTGGGGACCACTTTTTGTAATCAGAGTGAGTAATCCATAATCTAGGCACTTAACCTCCTTGGGGTGTGTGATTTAAAGTCAATGCATTGATAATTTATAAATAACAATTCTAGAACACGAGTGTCCCTTGTGAACACCTAATAAGTTGTTGTAGAATAACCCTCATATTCAATCATGAAATCCCAATGAACTTTGATCACAAATAACGAGGTCCATATTTAGATGTAAGCAGGAAACTCCACAAGGAGCGCCAACCCCTAATATTCAATCTGATCCCAATGAACAATCATAAATTCCATATTTAGATGTAATAGAAATACATTCCATGAAAACTGAGATCAAGTCGTTCAAAGGGGGGAAATTAGTGTGGGTCATTATTTCCCCCACTTTAGTTTATAGAAATCAAACTAGGGAAACATCTAAGGCTATTTTCTATAATTAACATGATGAAATATGTTTCCAATAATCCCACTATATAAGTTAAAATAGTAAACATTCAAATCCTACATATATTCAAGGAAAACAATAATCTAATAAACAATAAGTCAGTACCAGTTAGAACCAAATGCATAACAATTAATGAATAAACCTTTAACCGAGCTATCTACTGGTGAGTAGGTTATACAATTCATATCAAATGATATAGAATATGAAATAAAACTAATAAAATACTAAAAATATTCTCCTCCTTGGGTGATAGTGGCCCTATTCTACATCCCCTATAGATTGGAGTGTATTGAAATAGTGAATGAAATAAAAATATAATATAGAGTTGTTGTTTTCAATTATTGTCTGTGTAGCTATTTCATGGATTCTTTGTATTAGATCAGAGTAATTTCTACATTTGGTACCAGAGCAGGTTAAATCTGTCTCGAATGAAGCATATATAAGAAGCTTGAAGTTTGAAACTTCCAACCTCATCATGAATGTTGAACTACCTCCTACATTTATGTGCGTGGAACGATTTGAGTATACTAATTCATAGCTAGAACTAGATTATGAATTTAGCTTATCAATTAACAACCAGAAACTACTACAACTATCCTATTACGAAGTAACGTAAGAAATTTTCAATGTGAGAGTTACATTGAGGACTGCTATTCACCATGAAGAAATGGGAGAGTCAAAGGTAATTCAAATCTACTTTCAATTCTTATTGGATATGTTAGCTTTCATGTAAATTGGACTACACCATTAGATAAATTTAATGGGCAAAGAGAACTTCTTCAAGATTTTCATGGATATTAAATGTCCAGATCCCAGTTAATGGCTAAAAATTTGTGTTTCTTTGTAGATGAGAAACGTATCTTTCAAGTACAGATTCTTGAGAAAAATTATAGAATGGGAAACTAGAGATAAACGAATAACATATGAAATTGACTATAATTCTGAAGACTTTCTATACTAAGTGAAGTTCTTGGAGGAAGGAGGCACATGAAGTTGCTTTTAGAGGTCATTCAGCAACCTCTCGTTAGTCACCAGATTGACGGCCTTTGTATCAACTCATGGTGATCTCGTTTTTTGCCATACAGTGTGTTACCTATTGTTTTTTTGTGTTTATGGGAAAAAATCTATGGTTGCACAAGTTCCTATTAGTGAGCTACGTGCATAATACAAGTTACAATTGCACATTCAGGGGTTAACATAATCATCATATGCATCCATACTCTAATCTTCTATATATCTGATAAAATCCTTTCTAAACATGATTAGCATATGTTCTACAGACTTACTCAAAACGGGGATTCAAACTCTGCAAAAAGATGATGATTAGGGCTAAGTCTCATCACACCCCAAAATTTAAGATGTGGTTGCAGGTAAACCTCTTACAAGCTATACTTTTTTTTTTTCAAGATTTAGTGGATTCAATGACTTCTACCACAATCATACTCTTGGGTATGTTGGTAATTCCTATGCAAAACCATTTCTCTTATGAAGATTGTGGTACACCTCGTTGTATAATACCCTCAGGTTCTCCATTGTTTGTAAGTCTTTATGCAGATTTATCATCCCTTTTGATTTCTAAGTAAAGGTGTTGGTGTTAAAAGTATCATTTTCGATTTATGGTCAATGCTGTTCTAATCCACTCATGTTCAAGAGCTTATGATCATCCTATAGACCAATGTTTCGGATTTTCATGAGATCCCATCTGCAAGTTATTTGGAAACATTACCTCATTTCTTCCCCAATCTCATATGGTAAGCCTGTTAGGAAATATATCTTAGTGCTCCATTTGTATGTACGGGTGAATAATAATTACATGTGTAATTATTATTATGGTAAATTAGTGAAAGTACATTTACTATGTAAATGTAAATAGTAAATGTAAAATGTGGTTAGTATGTGGTAAGTTAGTAAGTTAGAATAATAAAACAATTAGTGTTGTTTTATTATTATATTGGTGAGAGGTTGAAACCATATGGGTGTATGGGTTGTATATGAAGACAAATGTTGTTGTAAGGATTGTTATTTTACATCTCCTATATAATGGAGTGTAATGAAATAATGAATAATAATAAAAATATAATATAGAGTTGTTGATTTCAATTATTTTCTGTGTAGCTATTTCATGGATTATTTGTATTAGATCAGAGTAATTTCTACACACCAACCCCTAAGTTTTAGTGAAACACCAACTCCCTAGGGTTTTTAGCAAGCACCAACTTGCAAGGAAGACTCGGCACCAAATTAGCGGCCTGGAATGTTTGTCATCTTCACTTTGTTAATCAATTGATGATGACACTCTCTTAGCTCTTCTTCTCTCCTCAAATTGGCATGGTATGCTTCTTCTATCTTATGCTCTTCTTCTTCTTTATCTACTCTCTATCTCGTATGTATCAGTCACATCATCATCCTCGCAAGCCTCTTGCACATACTTTGATCCTCAAACATCAACTGACATCCATACACTTGCTCATCTGCTCTTGAAGACTCTTCAAAATGCTCACTTTGCTTACTCGTTCATCATGCTTCTTTACCTTCCCATGAACATGGACATATTGTCTTCTCCAAGTTGATTATCTTCGTATATTCAATGTAGATACATTCTTCATGGTCTTTTGGGGCTTCATACACCTCTCTTCAAGCCTTATAGCTTGGTCATGCTCTCACTCTTTTATAGTGCCTAAAATTGCCCTTATGTGTGTGTGTGTGTGTTTGCTCTTATCTCTTCTTATTCCATCTCTACCTTTTCATATTCATCTACCTTTATAATTGATTGTGTAACTCTTCACTTCTTATGAGTCGGCTCTTCAAAGATCCGTCATTGACTAGTGTCCTTTGGCCTTCCATCTTAATTCGTTGCATACATGTTGCACTCGGGGTTGCACTTTGGTTGGTTTTTTGGCTTGGGGTTTTCCATTATGTGAACTTGATAAGACAAAACATGCTATATCTTGCAAAATCCTTCAAACTAAACACTCCAAACTTCATCAACATACCTAAATTAACATGGCATACCTCTGTCCATGCTTCATCCATCTTCACCAAGCAACCATGACCATGCTTATAACTTAAGTATGTCTCTTCATGCTATGACTGGACTTCTCAATGTACTTGTCCTTATTCAGCAAGGCATTAATGACATCAATGACATTATCTTGACATCAATTACTACCTTTCAAAAATCTCCCCCTTTGTCATTGATTACAATCGTTCTAAGATACACCATGGCAACATTCTCCCTCTTTTTGAATGTTCTCGCCCTTTGACATTAATGACAAAGGAGGGTACCCACAAACTGTTATCTGATCTCAATAACACAAAGAAAAGTTGACACCAATTTGTTTGATACCAAATGCTTGACAAAACAACTCACCTTAGGTTCATATTGCTTGTTGACAACTTCTAGGATTGCACCTTCAAGAAACCATGCTTATTTTAATCACTCTTCATCGTTGTCTTGACATCATAGAGCTATAAAGCTCCCCTTGAACATATAATCTTCTTCAATGACAACTACACCATTCACTTCAACAAGCACATACTTGCAACTTTATGAATCTCCTTCTTTGATGTCATACCTAAACTCATCACACTTGCATCAATCTATTAGAAATATTATCCAAACTAGGAAGCACAAAATGATATAACATGCTCCCCCTATCATCATTCCTAACTTCTTCAAATGAACAAGATCACTCATGTTGTCTTGACATATACCAATAGACCAATTCACAAACTGTTATCAATTGTAAGAAACAACTTTTCTTATCTCACAACACTTACAACACTTCTAACCTTGCACATCTTCTTGAATGAACTCACTTTCTCATGGAACCGAAAGATCATCTTTGGCAGGTTCCCCCTAAGTTCTTGATTCGTCTCGACTGTTAGATACCATTTATGATTATACAAACCTCACTAATTTGTCATGTCCTTGATGAAACTAAGATAGACTTTCTTCAAAACAAATCAAAATATCCAACTTTGTCTTCATAGTATGCTCATCAACTTGAGCTCTCAGACCTATGCATGAAATAATATGAAAATAGTACAATCAAACTTGCATACCTTGTTCTAAGATAACAAACTTCCCCTCAGCTCATGCATATCACACTTTGATATAGTTGACACAGACCTCCTTGTTAGACAACTTGTTCTTGATTCACAAGGCTAACCAACTCCCCCTAAGTCCATATTCTCTTTATAATCAACTTGATTGTCCTTCTCATAGTTGTACCAAGGTTTATATCCATCGTCTTGATGCTCTTACAATCTGTATATCTACTTGCTATACCTTCACACTCCTTCTTGAGGCCCATAGACCACTTAGATAATGCTTCAATGAATAAATATTCATACACAAGCATATATTAGATCTCAAGACACAATCCAATGATCAGACAAACACACCATTACCTTGTAGCTGCTTCAAGTCTTCATGATACTACTTAGCAACATTACTCCATGCATTTTTATTTGTCATCATACAAATGTTTGCAACACAACATCAGGTCTGACAAAAAAAACATTGCAACATGACTCAATCCTTCTCAAATCTCCATACCTATAACCTACAACACACTTTCATTGCTTCAAATGAGAGATGAATGCCTCTATAAAGCCTAATAGAGACACCCATACTTCTTAGGTCTCTAAAACAATATAAATTCAAGAGATTCCCATATCTCCACATATTTCTTACACTCATGAGGCTGGTAATCTATCTTTAGAATCCTCTTGTTTTTCTTTGACACTTCAGGCTTGATGATTGCATCCTTCTCATCCTTTATATGAGTTGATAACATATACCCTTACTGTACTTTAACCTATGACCTATTCTCTTCCATGGAAAACAGTCCACTTGGGTGTATAGGAAAATTAGGATCTGATTTGATTATCTAAGGTTCCTCTACATGATCTGATTTCTTGACATGTTTGACTTTCCTTGGTTCTTCCTTTACTTCATTCACAGGGTCAACCTTCCTGACATACACTTTCTTGAATCTAGGAACATCAATCTTCTTTCCTTGATTGGGTGACTCATGATGACAAAATCTTGCAAAATGACCTTTTTGATGGTAGTTATAGCAAACAACATCATACTTACTTCTTGACTAATATGGCATGTGATTTCTTCCATTCTTCCATGAATACACACTTTTGAAGGACCTTCTACACTCTTTTTCCCTATGACCAAACATATTACATGCATAACATTAACCATAGAATGAATTGGCATACCTCATTACATTAGGATGTCTAATAGGATTAGTCTTCATATTGCTCTTGAAAGTGGTCTTCTTCTTCATACTAGCATCCTCATTGACCTTCTTTCCTTGAGATGTTTCTTGACTCTCGAAAGTCTTCAACTTGTTAGATGTTTTATCAAAATCAGACCTAGTCTCAAACTCTTTGATGGGTCTCTTCATGTTCATCACTCATGCAAATGATTTGTTCTTCATATTTCTTGATCAAGGACTTCAACTTGTGGTTCATCCTTCTTTAAAACACCAATTCTTCTTGTAAGTCTACCTCGATCTCTTAATTGACAACCTGATCATCATAAACACTGCTACCACTAACCTCATATGACTTCTCATGATATTTCTTTAATTTTCTCATTTGTCTGTGAGTTGTTCATCGCTCAAACTTTAAGGAACATAACTTGATCTTCAACTGGTCACACTCAACTTCCTTTGTTTTTAACTTGTATTTGTAACCTATAACTAATTTTTAAGATTCTTGATGGTCTTTTTACCCTTCTTGGCTTCTTTGACCATGTCACTCTTTAAGGTAAATATTTACACCTTAAGAACTTTAACCCAAAATATTAACTCTTGACATTCTTTCTTCAACTGCTTAGCCATCTTGTGCTTCAAGGATCTCCTTCAAGGCTATTAAACCTATTCCAAAAGGACCTTGGTGCAGAGGATCGTGTAAAAACTCAGCTAATCACCAAACAAGATCGAAAACTAAGCACTTCATTCATTAGAAAAGTTTTTCTAGTTTGTAAATTTGATTCTAGTAGGCAATTAGAATCCTTCAAGCACTCTACGACCGTCAATTCATGTACATTTTCTGTTTCCTCATCCCTTTTAAAACTATTACAATCATCACTATCCCTAAATTCATGAATCTTAGTCCTTATCCGTTGTTTTTGCCTTTTCTTTCAACTTTCCTCTTGGCTCACTCAAGCAAACTCCATCCTTTATCTGTCTTAACACTTACCTTTTCCCTACACATAGTCCACTGATGTTAATTCATTCATTCAAATTCATTTATAATGTTCAATGCCTCAACTTTTCTTTATTGTTCTCCAATTGTCCTTACATGCCCCTTAAGGCTATCATCTCTGCTCCAACCATGAATATAGGCTTATACAATTACCCAAAAGGTTCTTAAGGTTTCATCAGTACAAATTTACCTATATTAATATGCCCCTAAAATTTCCTAGCTCAATTCTACATACAACTCTCAATGCATCAATTTTTTGCATTTTTTTTACATACCCTCACTAGGTCAGTTGTAGGCTTCGGGCATGCATAATATCCTTTGTACGAGGTGTCAAGATGTATTGTGCATGTTTTTAGGCACCCACTAATGCAATTGGACTTGCTTTATAATTTCATACCCTGACTCATAAGATAAAGATTACTTCCTTTGTAAAATTCCATTCATTCTAAGGTCTGGATTGTGTATAGACTCCTTCCTAGACTGTCACAAAACTGAGAATAATTCACCGTTGGTTTCTAAAATTTCTATCATAGTATCCTTCTATAATTTCTTAGCATCATATCCTAAATTTTTTAAGTCAATTGGATTTGATTAGATGCCTCAAAAGGTAAACCCTAACACTGTCATAATGTGCATTTATGGGAAACCCGAGAGAGAGGTGTTTTTGTCATAACTTTTCAAATCCTTCAATTCAAGACCTGGATTTTGGAATACTTGTTTATTTCCACATTAGCTATGATTGTTTCCTTACTAGTGGTTCATGATAGCATGTGTAAGACCTCCTATATTCATTTTTTCTATTGTTGTGACTATAAAAAAACACAGTCCACAGTCATATAAAAATGCTTTCTTCAATGGACCTAAACAAATTCTTATTCATATATTCTATATTATCCTCTCCCTATCAACATGCATCAACCATCAATTTTCTCACTCGTAACACCTTTATAAAGTTTACCCCAATCTCATGCACTATAACCACAGTCACAATCTTGTGAGAAAGCATGGTTTCTTCTTCCTATCTTTTATCTCCACAAACACAAAGAACTAAACAAGAAGCACTATTCCTTATAGTTATTAGTGAAAATCCCATAAATAGTTTCCAAGTCACTAATGACCAAGTCTCAAACCTTATTTTTCCAGAAAATAAATCAGTTTTCTCAGTCATTGTTCACAATTTTGTGTACCTAGGGTTTAATGAACATGCACTATAAGACCCTACTCAATCAACTACAAAACTTTACCAAGAACTTGTTATATCACACAATTGATGATTAACAACCACACCAAAAGATATATTCACTTCAAAACTTGCTAATACAATCAGAAATCAAAGCACTCTTTCACATATTCCACCATATTAGGTTACTACTCATTTTCAGAGATTACCTCAACAATATTTTACTTTCATACACATATTTAACCACAGGAAATCATGAAACAACCTTTGTATTGAATAGGAAGGAATTTTCTTAAGCCTTTCCACACTTACATGTATTGTACTATCAAAATACTAAGCCTTTAACCTTGCAAAACAGAGTAACATATACAAAAACCACACTTTCCTTGCAAAATTCCAGTTTGCTTGAGTTTCTCTTACTCCCTTCCTCGAGGGAATTTGTATACAACTAACTTCTCCCCCTTTTATTCAAAATCTCTCTCTCTCTCTCTCTCTCTCTCTCTCTCTCTCTCTCTCTCTCTCTCTCTCTCTCTCTCTCTCTCTCTCTCTCTCTCTCTCTCTCTCTCTCTCTCTCTCTCTCTCTCCTTTGTAACTTCTTCTTGCCTATAACTACCTTGATGACTCAACCATGACCTTTCTTATGCCCTTTCACACATTTTGGACATTTTTAACATTATTTATCCTTTCATACATTTCAACTCTCTCTCCTAGGGCCTATGACCTTAACTAGATACCTAATCACCTTGAAGAGCTCTTTAACCACCCAAAATACCCCTTACATCTTATGAAGACATCATTTACAATTTGAAAATTTAAATTTTCCAAAATGGTAGGAAAACACAATTGAGCCCCTAATTCAAATTTCTTGAACTCTAATTGCCTCAAAACCATTCCATTTGACCCATTAAACCTTCCTAACCATGCTCAAGATGTTATTTGCTCAAAATTTGATCCTCCTTCATGATGCTCCTGCATCAAACCTGCTCTGATACTAATTGTTTGAAGCACAGTCATTGGGGGGTGAATCAGTGTCTTTACAAACTTTTACTTCAATTATCTTTATCCATTCATCAAACCATCATCATATGAGCAATGTTAACGTAGTTAAGCAAATCATAAAGCAATGTAACAACCATACCACATAAGAAAGAAACACAAAAGAACACATGAACACCTTATTTATGTGGGAAACCATCATGGGAAAAAAAACCACTAAACTTTTCTTATATATATATATATATATAAGTTCAAGATTTAGTGAAGCACCAACTCCACAAGGAGCACTAACCCCTAATTTATCTAACACCAACTATACTTTACCAAGAACCAACTTGTAAGGAGGCTAAAACCCCCTTATTTAGTGATGCACTAACTCCACAAGGAGCACCAACCCTTAAATTATAGTGAAACACCGACTACATAAGGAAACACCAACTCCCTAGGGTTTTAACAAGCATCAACTTGTAAGGAAGAATCAACACCAAATAAACCACCTCCCAAATGTTTGCCACCCTTCACTTTATTGTTTATCAACTGATGATGACACTCTCTTAGCTCTTCTTTTCTTCTTCTCTTCTTCTCTCCTCAAACTGTCATGATATGCTTTTTATATATCTTCTACTCTTATTCTTCTTTGTATATCATTTATCTTTGATGTATCAATCACATCATCATCCTCTCAAGCCTCTTGCACATTCTTTAAGCCTCAAACATCAAATGACATACATACACCTGCTCATCTACTCTTGAAGACTCTTCACACTACTCACTTTTGTTACTCATTCATCATGCTTCTTTACCTTCTCATGAACATGGAAAAATTGTCTTATCCAAGATGATTATCTTCGTATATTGAATGTAGATACATTATTCATGGTCTTTGGGGCCTCATACACCTCGTCTTCAAGCATTATATCTTACTCATGCTCTCATTCTTCTACAACGCCTAAAACTTCCCTTATATATATACATCAGTTGCTCTTATCTCTTCTTATTCCATCTCTACATTTTCATATTCATATACCTTTATAACTTATTATATGACTCTTCACTTCTTATGAGTCATCTCTTCAAAGATCCATCATTGACTAGTGTCCTTTGACCTTCCATATTAATTCAGCAACATATTTGTTGCACTCGGGTTGTGCTTTGGCTGGTTTTCGGTTGGGTTTTCCATTTTGTAAACTTGATAAGACCAAAAATGCTATATCTTACAAAATACTTCAAACTAACACTCCAAACTTCATCAACATACCTGAATTAACATGTCGTACCTATTTCCATGCTTCATCCTTCTTCACTAATTAACCATGACCATGCTTATACCTTCACTATGTCTCTTCATGTTATGACTAGACTTCTCAATGTACTTGTCCTTCTTCAGCAAGGCATCAATGACATCATCTTGACATCAATGACAACCTTTCAACAAATTCTACATATGTTGGATACAAAAACTCTGGGTTTAAGGTTCTTTATGTTTTCAATTCCATGCACATATGTGATTATGGTTTCTCTTTAGCGTTTAGGGTAGTGATCAGGGTTTCACCTCAGTAATATTCTTGATGCCATCGTCCATCAATGACCATTGACACAAAACCTCAAACTTCCATTTCCCCCTGATGCGTGCCAGGAACATCCACTAAAGATCCCATTTAGAAACATCTATCAACGTAAGTAATGTTTTAGCCATTGGAAAAAAAGGGAAAATAATTTTGTGTGTGCCTAGGACCTCCTTCAACCCTCTAGTTCATCAAAATTTATACATAGGGAATATTTCCGTTTGAAGATTGCAATTTGATTGACTGGTTG
This sequence comes from Taxus chinensis, assembly GCA_019776745.2. Classification (NCBI taxonomy): domain Eukaryota; kingdom Viridiplantae; phylum Streptophyta; class Pinopsida; order Cupressales; family Taxaceae; genus Taxus; species Taxus chinensis. The sequence goes on from CM034147.1 coordinate 681,038,048, forward strand.
TCAAAATTTTCTTACATCGGTCTAATTTGGAAAAGCGGCTATCAACATAATAATTTCAACAACACTATCATGCAATATTTTTTGCAGGTAGTTCATTGTTGTCCTATCTTTTTTGTGTATATATAAGTGTCAGTGTCTACTTTTACAATATGTATTTTGAGCATATTTGTTCACAAAGGGTTATATATTTCCAATGTAGGGAGAACCACAACACTTTTTAATATTCTAACTTTAATGGGTTGGTTTAGTTTCATAAAAAAATTGAAAGGTGACGAATTTAGGAAGATATTTTGACATATCTCCAGAAGGTGATATTAAAATATTTCCACATTAAGGAGAGATTCTTTCAAGGGCGGTGCGTGGATATGATGAAATAAGTATTGAGCAACATAAGTCAACTTAACAAAAATAGTATTGATATTAAGAATGATGTTTTACCATGTATTTTTTTAGCTATATGGAGGGTCATTTAGTCATCACCATTAACTTGTCCGTTAGTTCTAAGGTACCAACAACTGGGCCTTACACAATTGAAAGAAACATAAAATTTTGAGAAAAAATGGGTTTTACACATCTTCGATTAGAGTTTCTATTCAGCATTTAAGGTAGAGATTGGGTTTCCCCTCAGTAACACTCTGAATGACATCATCTTTCATTGACCACCAACATAAAACCTTGACCCTCTATTTTCCTAGATACGTGTTAGGAACATCCACTGAGGATCCCATTTGGAAACAATTATCAATAAAAGTAATATTTGAGCCATTGGAAAAATATGGAAAAAATGTATGTGTGCTTGGGACCTCCTTTGATCCTATAGCTTCTTTGAGGTTATAAAAAGGGAACATTTCCGTTTTAAGATTGCGATTTAGTTGACACGTTGTTAGAATTTGCTCGCATATGTGTAAATAAGAAAAACAACTATCAACGTAATTACTTGTTAACATAAAAATTTCAAAAAATGGTATGATGGAATAATATTTAGGTATAATTTGTTTTTGGTCCATATGTTTTTGTATATATACATGTTGGTGACTACTTTTATAATTTACATTTTATGCATAGATTTTCACAATGGATTACTTTTTTTACAACATAGGCATAACCGTGACAATTTTCAATATTCTAAATTTCATGGGTTGGTTTAGCTTTATAATTTTTCATTTTTGAAAGGTGAATAAGTTGGGAAGATATTTTGACATATGTCTAGAAGGTTTGATTAAAATATTTTCCATTTTGAGGATAAAACAAGGAAATAATATTTCGGTGGTGGTGTGTGGATATGATGAAATAAGTATTAAACAACACAAGTCAAATTAATAAAAAATAGTATTGAGCTTAAGAATGATGTTATACCACATTTTTTTTGGCAATATGGAGGGGTTGGTTATTCAACATCGTTAACTTGTCTGCCAATTCTAGGGGACAAAAAACTAGGCCTTACACAACTAAAACAATTAATTTTTTTGAGAAAAAATATCTTTGTTATATGGCATTACAATTTTAAATTAGACAGGGTTTAATTTTCTAAATAAGATGAATACATGAATGGAAAGTTGGAAATAAAAAGTGGGAGTAAAATACATGCATGTCTTGCACTTGTTCTATGACTTAGATTATTCCTACCCAAATAATATATGTTATCTACACTCAAGTATATCATATTGATCTCACTTGTATTTTTCATGTGACTGTGATTTGTGCTTAAATGGGCCAAACTAAAAGATGGGGAGAATCTAATAGGTTTCACATTCAAAACCCAACTGCAATGCTTGTTTATTATAGTTGGAGCCCCCTTTTAGTTTTAAGCTCGAGTAATAACAAGAAAATAGGAAATGCACGCACAATGATGGGTAATTGATCCCCTCCAATGTTATCATTTTAGTGACAAGTAAATCAAATTCAAACATGTTGGATATAAATATGGTCCCATAAAAAGGTGATAGAGAGATGAACTATTTCATGGTGATGGATCTCGATATTTAATACATTCATTAAAAATTTCATAGAAAATATCAAACTTACCTTCCATCCCTTAGGTATGGTAAAACCACCATATGTTACATTTATTTTTGTCTACTTAAACCCTTCACTTAAAGGGGCCACCATTCACAAAGATCTTAATTGAGGTGCAACCCGATGGACAACACATTAATAATGGTGCTTAATGTGCTCTAACAATCAATTCATAATGAAAAAGATGCAAACACAAATGAATTTTATTGAAATTAAAAATGAATACAAATTTGTAAACTTTATAAGGGGGATGTATGCCCAAAGATCTATCTCTTTCTTCAAAACAAGTTGCTTTACAACTACACAATGGAGAGTATGAATAATTGCTAAAATGGACTATAAAGGGTTCCAAAGGGGAACCAAAAGGTCATCTTACATGGATACCATTTGTATCCAACCTAGAGATGGGTTCAAAAAGATAGAAGTCAAAGAATTCGAAATCTATCCTATTATTACTATTATTATTTTTATTGCTACTTGTTGGGGTCATATCTCATAGCCCGTTGACATGTTTTGCAAACCACAAGATACGTTGGAAAGATGATGAAAAAACTTGAAAAAAATCACTATGATAATAGCATTGCAACTATCTTCATACATTTTGAAGCCCATAAATGCTCTAAATACCCCCCAAAATGTAAAATACTAAAAAAATGTTGAAAACTACTAAAAAATGGATTTTTAAGACTTTCCAAAAATTAGATTTTCAAAAATCTTGTTTTGGATCATTTGTCCCTCTTTAAGAAGAAATGGGCTCCATTGCTACTAGATTTTTGACAAGGTGTGAGTATGATTTCTCAATCTGAATCTTGGTGAACCATTTCCCTTGGTGTTTTATATGTCTTGCTTTCAAGATGCGATAAATTGTGATTTGTCAGTGCTTCATGTCCTTGACCACCTTGCCTAATGGTCCGATCATTGTTCACTGGTGTTACACAATCTAGGTTCAACTCTATACTCTGTAACTATACACCAATATATAATGTATCCAAAATTAGAGGAAATTATGGGCAGAGTAGCTCAACATTGAAAATTGGATTCAACCTGAGGTAGGATGGAAATTTGAGCTCAAATGCATTCTTACCATTTTTTTGGTTAAATTGTGTATGGTGCATATCACAGAGGTGTGAGTTTCATGTATGGACCCTAGAGTCACTCTTTCTAGAGATGTATCCAAACCTTATCCCTAGCTTGGAATTAATAAGAAACCCAACGGGCATCATGAAACTCCTTGTACTTCAGGTTGGTTTGTTCTAGGATCTCATGAACTTGCTATTAAATGTGTCAAATTTGTTCTACAAATTTGGTTATCGTATCCACTTATTTTTGTGTATGGGAAAATTCTTCTTCCAACATGAAGGACAATGTTACATCAATATTATCCAATGGCTGAAATCCAAGACACTCCTGAAATCGACTGTCTCGTGGAACTATGAAGAGCCCGGTTGTAAGCTATATTGGACATATGCAATACTTTCATCCCATGTACGTGGATATTTGAAGTGATACATCCGAAAAAGATGCACAATCATACAATTGAATACCTCTATTTTCTTATCGGTCTGAGGGTGGAATTCATTGGACTTGAACAGTTTTGCGTCCATTATGGACCACAGTGTAGACCATAATACTCCCTCAAACCTAGAATCTGTAATGAACTTACTTGTATAATTCAGATCATGAGCAGAAATATAACGCCAAAAGACACAATATTCCAAGAATAATGATCTTAATATGCAAGTATAATAGCTTCACCACTTCGAGGGGGCAACCTCCAAACCATACAATAATACTCAAATACTACCAACAATCCCCTATATATATACTATTCATATGTTATGGCCATCGCCAAGGCCGACCTACTAAGCATGAGAAAGTATAAATGATAAAATAAAATGATATGGTAAGCCACAAGTCAGCTACTCATATCCTAATACAAGCAATAGGTTAAGGGCATAGCATGCCCTTCCCCTTCAAAGCAACAATGTCCCCAATGTTGAGAAGCTCTGGGTGCTGCTGCAGGAATGTCATATCTTCCCATGTTGCATCTTCATTGTCCATATTCTTCCACTTGATCAGGGACTCAGTAATAACTCGTGTCCTCAATCTTTTAGTGCGTGTTTGAAGGATGCATTCAGGTTCCAAGATGACCCTCCTCTCCTCATCGAGCTCAGGTAACACTGTTTGGGTTGATACTCTCTATCCAATTACTTTCTTCAGGCAAGAAACATGAAATATTGGATGTATTCTGGTTGATTATGGAAGTTCTAATTTGTATGCTATAGTACCAATCTTCTGCAATACTTGATAGCGGCCATAATACTTCGGTGAAAGTTTGTTATCCTTTTTTTGTTGTTTCAAAGACATTTGCTTATATGGTTGTAACCGCACAAAAACCCAATCACTGACTTCAAAATGCCTTTCCATGTGATGTTGATCAGCCTGTTGCTTCACGTGGTTTTGTGCCATGACCAAGTTCTCCTTGAGACTAGAGAGGACCTCTTGTTGATACTGAATGTGTTTTTCTATTGCTCTAACTTGTGGTTGTCCGCCCAATGATGATGTGATGGATGGTGGATGGTACCCATAGAGTGCCAAAAAAGGAGACATTTTAGATGAAGTATGGAAGGGAGTGTTATACCACCATTCTACAAGTGGCAACCATTAGACCCATCTTGCTTGTTTATCGGATGTAAAGCAACAGAGATATCCCTCCAAACACTTATTTACAACTTCTGTTTGCCCATTAGACTGGGGATGATAAGACGAGCTACGAGCTAATTGAGTACCCAAACATGAGAATAAATCAGTCCAAAAATTACTAGTAAATATAGGGTCTCGATTACTTACTATAATCTTAGGTGTCCCATGAAGCTTCTGAACTGTGTCCATGAAGGTTGTTGCTACCGTGTTTGCAGCCAATGGGTGCGCCAAGGCACAACATGAGCATATTTGGTGAGTCTATCCACCATAACCATGATGAAATTTTTTCCATTAGATTTAGGCAATCCTATGATAAATTCCGTGGAAACCTCTTCCCATCCCTGGCTAGGAATAGATAGAGGTTGTAGAAGACCTGGGGATCAAAACTGTTTCACCCTTATTTTGCTGACGAACCATACATTATGCCATAAATTTTTGGACATCCCCTTTGAGCCTTTCCCAGAAGAAATCTTGTTTGATTAGATGATAAGTCTTTAATAATCTAGAGTGCCCCCCTACTGGAGAAGTGTGAAGCTCAGATAGAACCCTATTTTTAAGGGTGGAGTTCTTACATAGGTATAATCTATCTTTATACCATAAAGCATCGCCTTTCCATACAAAATTTTCAAGAACATGCTTGGATCATTCTGGAGATTATGAATGAGTTTTTGTGTAGTTGGGTCATTTCTCCTTTCAGACCTTGCCTCCTCTACCCAATTTTCCTATAAAATGGATATGTCACATAACAATGCTGTTGTTAAGCTTCATCTTTCCTGCGACAGAGCATCCTATGACTACATTCTCCTTCCCTTTCTTGTAGATAATATCAAAATCATATCCCAACATATTTGAGACCCAATTTTTGTTGTTCTTTAGATGATAAACGTTGTTCCAATAAGTATTTTAGACTATCATGATCTATCTTCACTTTAAAGTGTCTTCCTATAAGACATGGTCTCCATTGCTTTACTGCATGAAGTATGGCTAGCGTTTCATTATCATAAGTTGGTTTTGAAAAATTATTACCTATGAATTGATGGCTTAAAAAGGCAATAGGATGACCTTCTTACATGAGAACTGCCCCCCATACTCAGACCCTGATGCATCACATTCAACAATGAATGTTTTGGAAAAATATGGAGTAGCCAAGACTAGAGTGGTGCACATGGCCTCCTTGTAACTACTCAAATGCTTTGGTAGCGTCCTCATTCCAATGGAAAGATTCCTTCTTTAATAAATTTGTGAGAGGTGCTGCTATACTTCCATAACGCCTTACAAATCTATCGATAATAACCTGTAAGCCTCGAAAATCCTCAGTAGATTCTTTAGGGTTTTTGGAACCTTCCACTCCATCATGGCCTTGATCTTATTAGGATTCACTTTAACACCTTCATGAGAGATAATGTGACCCAAGTATTCAACCTCCTTGAATCCAAAAGAACACTTAGAGGTCTTTGCATAAAGTTGATGTTGCTCAAGGGTTTCCAAAACCTTATTTACGTGATGCGAGTGTTCCTCCCATGTTTTGTTATAAATTAATATATCATCAAAGAACACTGAAGAAAAACTTTTGCAGGGAATGGCTTAAAAACACAATTCATCAAAATTTGAAATGTAGAAGGTGCATTTGTGAGTCCAAAAGGCATTACCAAGAATTCATAATGGCCTTCATCTGTTCCGAAAGGTAGTTTTATGAACATCCTCATCCTTGATTCTGATTTAGTGGTATCCCGAGCGAAGATCAAGCTTTGTAAAGTAAACAACACCATGCAACTCATCAAGCAAATCATCAATTACAGGAATATGAAACTTATTTTTGACTGTGTACTTATTAAGATCCCTATAATCAGGATACATACGCCACATGTCATATTTCTTATCGCACCATCACTACTGGAGAAGAATAAGCACTCTGACTATGACATATGATTCCTGCTTCCAACATCTCTTGTAAAATCTTCTCAATCTCACTCTTTTGCACATATGGGTACCTATAAGGTTTGATGTTAGGCGTGCTTGGACTTCACTGGTACTAACTAAATAACATGATCATGATCTATCTTTGAAGGTAAACCCTTTGGCATATTCTCAAACATAACAAAGTGTGCATCTAACACTTCTTGTATATCTAATGGTATAATGTCCTTGGAACTGATGCGCTTCCAATGAAAATAGTTGTGCCACAAATCCCTCTGCACCATTTTTATAGCATTTTGTGCATCTGATGAGAGCTCACTAGATGTGGAGACTTTGCTTCTTAAGCCTCTTAGATCAAAATTCCTTCCTTCAGACTGAAAGTCGCATGAAAAATTCTTGGAAGTTCATCTCAATGGTTCCCAAGGTGGTAAGCCATTGAACTCCTAACACAATTTCTACTCCTCCCATAGGAATGACATACATGAGGACTATTTAGTATGTAATCTCCCATGGACAATCTCAATGTTATGGAATTTTCTGGAACAATTAACAATACCACCATCAACAATCATTACTTGACATTCAAGAGCTGGATAAATAAAACAGTTTAGGCACACTACTAACTTATGATTGATGAAGTTGTGAGTACTTCCTAAGTCAATCAACATTGTGACCCTCTCCTTTTTTAAGAATCCAACCACCTTGAGGGTTTGAGGGGTGTTAATGCCTGAAATTGCATGGAATGAGATTATTGGTTGGATATCTCCAAACTCCTCCTAGGCTCAACCGTGACCTCTGACTCTTCATCTTCACTAGGCCCATCAATGTAAAACAACTTCTTTTAAACACATTTATGTCTTGGTCCAAATTTACTCTCACAATTAAAACATAACCCTTTTGCTTTTTTTTCTTCAATTTGTTGATGTGTCAATCTAACTGGCCGAGGGAGTGCTAGAGACAAGGTGTTGCGATCTCAAATATTAGTGAAATTTTGTCGCTTGCTTGAAACTAATTTTTCCTCTACTCGACGTGCCATAATCATAGAATATGAAACCTTATGAGGATTAAACATAAGCACCTCATGCTCAATGTGATCCTTAAGACCCCCAAGAAATAGGTCATTCAAATTCTCTTTAGTAATATTTTCCACCTGCAAGGAAAGGTTTTGGAATTGATGAATGTAATCCTTAACAGATTCTGTTTGTCTTAACTTTGCTAATTGGCTGAAGTAATCCTATGACACACTAGAACTATAGTGTAATTGCAGCTCTTCGGTGAAGACTGTCAAGGTAACATTGAGACCACTCTTTTGCCTCTGAGCACATAACCATCGATACCAGATGAATTGGTCAAGTTCGAGATACAAAGATGCCATGGTCACCTTTTGTCCTGATGGAATTTGATGTAGATAAAATAAATTCTTTGTTTGGTTAATCCAATTGAATGGATCCTTTCCATCAAACTTACACATCTCCACTTTCGGAAACATGTTACGGGCCTGTAGAGTGTTTGTATTTGGATTGAGCATGCTCGAAGATCCACCCTGGCTTGGTTTTCTAATAGTTTGACCTGAAGATCCACCTTGGTTGATAGAAGTATGATTACCCATTATATGTGTACTGAAATGTTGCATGAAATCCTCCAATTGTTGTCCAATCCTTTCTACATCTTCTTTGCTGGCCACCCTAGACTCGAGGTTTCGCAGGTCAAACTCAAGCTGGCTTACCTTATGGTCCGTTGAAGTAAACCCTAACCTTGAGGAATCTGTAGTTACCCCTTCTAAATCCAACTCATCAACTATTATCTCATTCATTTATGGAGTTTTCCCTGAAGTGATGGGATTCTTTTTTCCTCTTGTGGAAGGCCCTACCATGATGTCCCAATATAGTAGGATTTAGGGATCAAGGTCAAATTTTATAGTTTGGGAGTTCGATAAGAATTTAGAAAAATATAAACAAACTTAAAGAACAAACTCCAACTAATTTTTATCCTCTTTTTGAAAATGTAAATAACTTGAAAAAATTCCACAATTTGGAGCCTAGGGAGTGAAATTCTAAAAAACCCTAAGTTTGCAATAACTTTTAAAAAATAAAGAAAAAAAGTCTAAAATTTTCAGGGAACCTTACTTGGAATGATTTACAAATTTGATAAAAAAAATATATGAGAAACTCTCTCTGGTTCGCAAGATATAGCGGAAATAAAAATTAGGGGTTTTGCCCTAATTTTGGCCCATATTGCAACTCTGATACCACTTGTAATGGAATTACTTGGATAAATCGGAACATAAAAAAACATATAAAACCAAAGGACAACAAGATGTAGGTAAATGATTTTAATATGCAAGTATAATAGCTTATCCACTTCGAGGGGGCAACCTCCAAACCATACAATAAGACTTAAGTGTTCAACATATGCTTAACTACACACTACTATCTCCTATATATACCCTTCCTATGCTATGGCCACCACTGAGGCCGACCTACTAATGATATGAATGAAATATAAAATGACAAGAGCATATGAATAACCAAGGGAATGTGTGCCACATGTCAGCATCTCCATTCGATAAACTATATATGATTGAGGGCATAACATGATATATTAGAATAATCAATCAATCCAATTTAAAGGGAGGTTTACGGTTTAGAGATTACCTTGCGAGTGGACGATGTCAACGCATTAATTCACACCCTTATTTTGTAGCATTTTGTGAGAGATTATTGTAGACGAATCTCAAGGATACAAAGAAGATTTAAGTAGACCAAAGTTAGGGACTCCAAAAACTACAACAAACCTTGTTAGCTTGGCTTCTCTTTTTGATGTTCCTAGTAATTCAATGTTTTAACGAAGGTCTCCAAGTGTAATCTTTATAAACCTTGAAACTCTAAAGGGAAGATTTGTGAATATGGGGAAAATATTTTTTTTTTAACGATGCATGCTAGGAAACAACAACAATGATGCGTATGGTAGGGGACATAATATAAAGTCAAGGTTCTTTCTTAGCTATTACCATCAGTTAGGCTGATGAAACTGGTTAGATAGGGATATAACAAAACAACATCAACTATGCTAATGACGTCAATTACAAACATGACACTATAAGGTGCAAAAGAGGGAAGGAAGGGTGAAGAAAAATAATTAGATAAAATGGAAATGTGTTTTGAATGTTTTGTAATGTGTATAGAGATATAAAATTGTGGGATGATGGCAGTAGGAAGGGTAAGTTCCATAACGATATCTCACAAGGTGTTATCATTCGACCCAAACCCTTTCTCGGTGTACCCCTTAAGGCATGCACTAGGGGATTAATGCCAACAACTCACAAAGAGAAATCATTAGTAAATGAAAAATAAGGTGTATACATATGCCCAACTAAAGATTATCATGTGTCATAATAGTTGAGCGTGGGATTGTCTTTGGGAAAGAAACATAGTATGTAGAATTATATGATCATGTCCTTTTTTATTGCAATTGATTTTTAAATTTGATTATTTCAACTATTGATATTTTGGCTTCTAATCCTTTGGGATTTTTCGTTCCTTGGTACAAATTTGTAGGGACAATGATGGGTGTGTATGATGACTTGTGCTAGAGAGATTATGTGTATCTATTTTAGAGGATAACCTACAAACCATGACACATAGATAATCCTAGACTTGCACTTTGGAGAATAATGTTATCTTGAATCTGACCTTGGTGTGCCCATTACATAGAGAGAAACAAAAGGACAAGAATTCATTTTTTGACTAGTTTACACCATTAAAGATGTATATGGAGTGATACAATGAAAAAAAGATTTGAGACTTGTGTCACAAGAGGGTAAAATGACGATGAAAGACATGTAGATAGACCGCAAAAGTTGATCTACAAGAAGCACAACTAACTCAATGAAACAAAATGAAACTCTCAAACAATGTTATTCCTTTTTAAGAAAACTCTTACCTATGGTTGGGAGTTGAAGCTAACATGATGACAAAGGAGGTGGGAATTTGTGAGGAATCCCAAGCTGATTCATAAGGTCTTATAATGCAACTCACAAAATGGGATCCTATAGGCGTATTATAAGAGATAATAACCAAGACTTGTGTAAAGTAAAGTAAGATAAAATCCAATAGATGTAGAAAGGCATGAGGTGTAAAGATAGGATAGATCTAAAAAGATTACAAGTGTATAAGCCAAGGGGTAAAGATAATATGTAGATTAAAGCTACAAAGTGCATAGAATCAAGAGGTGCAATGAGAAGGTAAAATACTAAAAAGATATAGGAAACCAAAAGGGTGTAGAATGGAGTAATGTGAAAACGCTCGTCTAAGTAGTACCAGAAACTAAGAGGTGCAAAATAAAGTATGATAAAAGTGATAGGTGTAGAGAACCAAGAGGTGTAAAGATAGGGTAATATCTAAAAATATTAGGACTATATAAATATGAGGGGTAAAGAAAAATGTAGGAAGCTATGAAGCATATGAAACCAAGAGGTGCAATGAGAATGTAAAATACCAAAAAAATGCAGGAAACCATAAAGAGTGTAAAATGTAAAAATTTAAGCAACATATAAAACTAAGAGGTGAAAATACAATGTTAGGAGCTAAGAAGCACATGAAACCAAGAGGTGTGATTATAAAAGTTGATAATAGAGTGTTAGTACATAATAATCATAATAAAATAAGAATATATATATATATATATAAGATGACAATATTATATGTTGAAATGAATTTGCAAGTATCTATGACAAAAAATATTGCATGCCTAACTAAATGTAAAACTGAAGAAAATGCATTTGACATGGTATGTTAATAGAGATTAGGCACTAATCTTTGAAGATTTATTGAAGGTAGATTTGTTTGGATTCAATGGCTACAAGGTTTTTGGTTTGAATGTAAGATGTTGGGAGATGGAAGACATCATAAGAAACAATTTGTAATTCACATTGTCCATCTTAGATATCTAAATATTAGTAGCCCCAAGATAAAATATGATATGATGAACATGTTGTAAAGTTAATGACCCTCACACAATATTCCTTTCTCGGTTTAGAATAGCCCATTCATACTCAAGAAGCTTTGGCCTATAATACTATAGTTTTAAACATGAAATTCAGTATAAAACTAGAAATAATTTAATACAAAATGGGATTCACACATTACATCCTGAATCTAAGAAAGAATGCTCAAACAAAGTGAAAATGATTTGTTGTTTTAGAAAAGTCAATGGTAGAATGATGGATGTAAAATATATATTTTTCATTGGGTGGTAGTGACCCTATAAAAGTCCTTTTGATTTTTGTATTCAATAAAATTATTTCCTTTTGTTCAAATATTTAATAATTTTTTTTCGCAATTGTCTTAAAGATAGAAAGATATGTCTTTTAACTTTTATAAGACCATAGTACCGTGAAACTAAAAACTTGCTATTTTCCAAAATCATGTATGTATATGTAATATGTACATTTGAATGAATTCAAAACATTTATCAACTAATTAAAAAAACCCTAGATCAATTAGTTCTAACTATATGTGAGATTCATTATCTCACAGAGCTTATGACATGTTTTGGTGGTTATATCCCTCCTATTTTGCTCCTTCAAACAAGGTCTTTCCCTCCTTACACTAGAATCAAATCTTAATAGCTATATACAATGTGTGTAACATGACCACACAAATCCATGTACATATCTCTCGCATGCTTGCAACAATCTCATTGTGTGACGCATCACAACTTGATTGGATATATTGGAAGGTTATGCAATGCATTTTTGAAAAGGTATTATCTTCGAAAATTTGGAGGTAACCCAAATAATATTAGGTGCACACTTACAATTTGGCTAACTGTCATCCGATTAGCTCATGTAAGATCAAAAACATCACAGTGCAAATTTACATTTGTTTGATTGCCCTTCCACTCAATTGGAATACTCTTGGAGCTTTAACATTATGATTATCTTAGAAATCTACTATGAACCACTTATTTTGGAGCTTGGTCCGAACCCCGAGTTGAGGTGAATACACTAAAGTACACATCCGTGCCTATAATACATGGTGGTTGTAACATACTTAATGAAAATCTTTCTGTGTAGCTTTGTAAGGATCATTGTGTCGCTTATATCTCGTATACTCACTCTATTGAGATATATGTCACACATCTCACATGCTATTCACAACTTGTTTAATGAGACACAATTGTCTTGCTACAACACTCGTAACTTTTGTAGTTCTGCACTAAGAAAACCTACAACACTTATAACTATCTTGCAATCTTAATGTCCAAACTCATCTTATAGTGACAATTGTCAGTTTCTAAAATGTCTACAGAAAACATGTAATATAATAATCCTTATGTGGAATACCCTGCCACTATAATGCGATACACCAACTCCATGCAAAATAGGTTGTCCAAACCCATATTTATTTCAGGAAAAACACAAACAGTACACGGCCTTGTCAATGCTTGCACATAATACCTTTCATACATGTTTACCAGGGCAGTTGCAGCCACTTTCTAAAAAAATTCATTGTCCTTCACGCTTTGACGGAAGTACAGATCCAGACTGAAGCTCTAATGGCGGACAGGCAAGTAGGAGGCTAGCGAGAGTGAACTAGTAAGAGCAGCCATGGAATACACAACAAAATGGGTAGTTTCTTAAGTTCCTCAGTCCCTCCTGTCATCTTATGAGGCCAACCTAATAAGGAGACTTCAGTAAATTCTGCTTGCATGAAAGGCATCAATTGGTCAAAGTATGTTAGCTCATAGTTTCCACTAAATTTATCACATAAATGTCTTGTGTCCCTCTTGTGCATGCTCACAAATCCACTCAAAATTTATTCCTATACAGACCCTCATTAGAGCCTTGCAGTATCTCTAAAACCTTCTGCGTCAATATTTCCTCATTTTACCAAAAAAATTCCACAACACCAAGATGCACCACTATAATTGTGTGACACTCAGCACTTCCATGAAAATTACAAACCCAAGGAAACATTAATTATTCTTGAAATGTGGTTTGGCTCGAGCTCCAAAATAAATTTGGAGAGATTTTAGGATAGTAATGAATTATTTATTTTTAAATGACATGTCTTTCATTTGCTAATTTCATGATTTCTTTAATTGTTTTAACATTTTATTTAATCGAAACCTTCACCGTTCCCAATAGTACTTTAATTAACACACAAATATCTTCATTGAGAAATATGCGGAGATTTTTTATGGATAATTAAATATGTTGTAGTTAGATTGATGTTTAACATTATAATAAAATTTATAGATATTTCAAACTTAAGGATCGAGAATGATCCCAAGTTGGATGAATTGCGAGAAGAATGACTTCACCTCACAAATTGAAGACAAGGGGATGATCCTCAGGTTCCAAAAGGATAATCTGTAAAAGGACATTTCAAAACTGTCATTATTTTATTAACACAAATGCTTAATTTAAATGCTACCATTATTTTACGAATTATTCATATACGTAAACATGACACTAGAACAAAAAACTCACTCAAACCAAGGACGACTCGTGCCCACGCAACTACAATCGAGAGATGGTAACGGAAGGGGCATTACAACAACAATAAATAAGGTCAATAAGAGATAATACAATAAAAAATACATGTTACTCTATCGTAGTCTAATACATAATATATCAACAATAAATAATCATATCAACATAAAGAAAAGCTAAGGGTTAGGGATACTTACCTTTTTAAAGACAATGTTGGTGCATTAACCCTCCTAGAGTTAGCAACACCTTACATGAGAGTTCTAATGGGTGGATCATAAGTGCGATATGTAGAAGAACTAAGTAAAAAATATTTGGAGACTCAAAAGTAGGGAAATGTTTTTAGAACCCACGATAAAAAGCTCATAAAAAGGGATTTCTGAAGAGGGATTTGTTGGGTTGAAAAATCATAGAAAGGTATTTCTGAAGAGGGATAGAAGGGGAATATTTTTGAAGAGGGATTTGTTGGGATGAAAAATCATATAAAAATGACCATCATTACGATGGAAAAAATTGGAAAAAATCATAAAAAATGGTTGCGTATGTAAATGAGAATCTATCCTAATTTATCTACTTTTAAAAATAATTTGGATAATTTCAATTTCCTTTCTATGTCAATCTTTATATTTCATTTTTCAAAGTTTAGATTTTATTTTTCTACTATATTTCTATCGATGGTACATGGGTATGAAGGGAATTATAGGCATATCTAATCTAGTCAAGTTCAAATCACCTTCATGCAAGCCTCAAGATTGTGACGAGTTAATTTATGAATGGTAGAGATTATGGGAACTACACATAATACCTTTCAAGATTAGATAAGGAAGGAGACAACTTCAAGCTCAAATTATTTTTATAGGTATTGTTTTTAGGTTGTGGAGCCACATCAAAGTCTAAAATATGCAATATCGAAAGTAATCCTCATGAAAATAAGAAAATGTGTTTTCATCTTATTCCCTGGCCTAGATAAAATTTCACATCCTTGAATACCATACTACTATAATAGGTAGAGCTGGGAAATTTTAAAGATCTTCTAGAGTCACGAAGAAGGATTGATTGTAGACCTAGAGATGCCTAGGTTGTTTGTTTCTACCCACATTTACTACAAAGAGTGGTGTGAGTCAAGATGTTGACTAGATTGTTTATCTTTTCTCTCCCACATCTGTTCCTGTAATACACTCAACATCAATATATGGTTAGTCTTATATTTCCACATTATATGACCAATAAGCTTGTTATCTTCTATTACTTTACTAAGAAAATTACGATAGTATAGTAAGAGTGAAATCCATTAATATAACACTTTATTGCATACAAATAATATAATATAGATCAAGAGACATGAATGTAGTTACTGGAGGCAGTAAGACTGACTCCGTGCCACACCTGAATCGAGACCAGGGAATACAAAAGACTTGTAACTTAGAATTCTAAACTTGATACTTCCTAAAATTGATGCTTGAAAACCCGATGGTAGTGAGTGACTGCTTCGTGTCTATGTATAGACTTGAAACAATCTTTTCCATTAGCGACTAGATCAAAACCTAAGGAATCGGTAAAAAGTCAGAATACTATTGACAAGGGAAAGATTCCAAACTGTCAGAGCATTGTCGGCCAATACAAGAGAAAAGAGGTTAGTTTGAAGGACAATAATGAAACACATTATAATAGACGAGTGCTTTTCTACTAGCAATTGCACATGAATTGTAAACTACACCAGAGAGGATAATAATGTTATGATTTTGGAATTATAATTTGTGGTGAAATATATGCTATCTTATATTGTTTTAAGTTTTTGTGTTATGGGGAGGAGGGAGAAATATAATACAACTACAACATTTGAAATAAAAAAACAATTCTTATTATGCTTTGGTGAATGTCCACGACCTTTTTTGAAGCTCCTTTTTTTTTACACAGGCTGCGAGCATGCTATATAAATATTGGACACATGTTGGTTACATTAGGTGAAACATTGTCAATATTTGACTAACATTGAAAATTTCACATGCCATGTTTGAATCTCCCATTGTGAAATGTGTCACTCGCTATTATAAATCATTCAGACTCACCTTGGTTCCATAGTCATCCTCCTTGCTCATAACACTAACATTTATGAGCTTGGCATAAGATTTAACATCAAATTGCATTCATAATTCTGACCAAATCAAGTTTGTTATTAAGGAATGTTGTTGAAAACTCCTAATCTCAAATAGACTCTATTAGCTCTGCATTTTCTAAAATACCAGACAAGGAAAAACCTTGCACTAATGCCTATTATTGCCATCAAACATCGAATATACATAAGTAAAACATGCATACAAAGTTAAGATGCATAAGAAAGTGTGTGGAGTGTAGTTGTACCTGCACATGCAACTGCACTTGTACCTGCTACTCCAACATGGCTGTGATGATCTGTAACAACACCTTGCTTACTTCATCATCCATGTCAAACAAAAACAAAGATTTTAGAGGAAGAGTTTAGAAAGACATAATTCCTGAGAGCGGAGTAGGAAGAGTACGTGGCGAGATTGGTGTGATCACAAAGACAAAGAAAAATGGAAAATTGGGTGTGGTAGCCGTATTTGCCTCCTCCTTGGCAGGAAATTTAGGCAATTAGTATTAGCCGTGATAGGAATATCATAATTTAAGCGAATCTTGTAGAAAGGCCCTATAATCCCAACATCTGAATATATAGCGGTATATGATTCACAATTTTCAAGCATGAATATCAACAATCTGAAGTACGTGGATAATAGGAGCAACATGATGCGTGAATGGGACAATCAACCAACTTCTTGCACAGGTAATTGTTAGTGTCACACATAGAATTCAAATGTAGACTTGGGTAATTGAGTTCAAAGCAAGACAAAGGAGTGGTTGCAATTGAAATTGAGGAAATAGTTGGTATTTGAAATAGAGAATATCTTACTTGTGTTAAGACTAAATGTTTGGTGGGAGTGGGGAAGTTTAGATCCACAAGTCCACATGGATGGATTGGATATAATAACATGTGGGTCATGTGCATCGTAGCTGATATTTGCAATGACATATCTATTAGCCAGGGATCCTTAGTTGATATTTTCTTTGATTGACAATGGATGCGAGAGTTTGGAGTACATCTTGTTATTCGTGTGCAACAGATTCAAATTCAATCAAAGCAACATTAACTGTAGTAGTACGAATTACTCAACACTTTCCTAACGAAAACTTTAAACAACTTCTACATAAATTTTTTTTGAAGATTCAAGAAATAAGTAACGGAGGAAAAATTAAGCCAGAGCTTAAGTATTAAAGTGAAATATACATGGAGCTTTGAAGTTCTAAGATACACCATAACTAAAAACTTCACAAAACAAAAATCCGAAAACAAACCAAAAAAATTTCAAAACAATCCAAAAAATATCGGCACGATGAAACCATTAAAGACTCGGAGTAGAAAATTCAAGCCTCCAAATTAGTATAGATCCAAATTAGTCAGTTAAAAAAAACAAATAAATAAGTAAATCTTAAGATATCACAGAGACAGAAGATCGAATCCTATTTTCGGCTTTAACAACGAACGCTACCAGTTGTAAAAAGTATTTCGCACTGCGATTGGCAAAAAGGAAAATAATCAAAAGATCATCAAAATTGAGCTCTAAAATCAGAGACCAAGAGGAACAATAAAAATTTAAGCTCTGTATATGACGAAGGGGAACAATCAGGGGGCTCTATTGGGTCTATAGAGAGTTTAACTAGCAATTACACACGAGTTGCAAATTACGCCAGATAGAATAACAATTTTAAATTTGTTTGAGTTGTAATTTTTGGTCAAATGTATGTTATCTTCAATTTTTTTAAGTGTGTCATGGGGAGGAGTGAACAATGTAGTATGACTACAACATTTAACAAAAAAAACACTTCCTCTTTTTCCTTAACAGATGTCCATACCCTATGGTAAAGCTCTTAGTTTCTAGGGCGTGCGAGTAAGCTGACAAAGGTGAGTTGATCGGGTTGAATATTTGTTGGTTACATTTGATGAAATAATCTCAATGGCTCTTGAGGATGACCATGTCTAAAGCTTGTTAACACCATTTGTCATCAATTAATAAGAAACGTACAAAGGAAGCTACAAAGTTATTGATTATTTATAGTTATTCATGGGGAGGAGCAAACAATATAGTACAACTATAACATCCAACCGACAAAGATAGAGAGTGCAAAGTTTAATTACAATGTTGAGTTTGTTAGAGTTGTAATATGTGGTGAAATGTGAGTTACTATGTGTATAATTTGATGTTATTGCATTTAATATGAGACCAATTCTCACATTACTATTTTCACATATATGTAAGTATTATTTACGTGTAAAGTGACCTCAAATTTCACATACAATTTTAATTTTCGTTATTATATGATAGGATTATTATTAGTATTGATGTTCTAAATACATATATCTAAATGATAGTGGGAGATATCAATCTAAAAGCCATTTTGGGACTTTTAGTATTAACATACAACAATTAGTAATAACACTAACATCTGCTTCAAATAAACTCCATTGAATGGTGATGAATTGTTTCAATCTAGCTACCCTAATGTGTGACGAAAAAATGTCATCCAAACTCTATTATATAGCTATGATATTTTGATATATCGATTAACTTCTTGACCAGAAAACAAAAAATTGTCAATAATAATCAAATGGATATCAAATTTAAGATCCAAGTTTTAAAAAAAACATATTTAAAGACATTATAATGTACCATCACTCTACTTATCATTATAAAATCCCTCTTGATATGATTTAAAAATCCCTTAACCATTTTTAATATATAATTAATAATATGTTGTAAAAATTCTTATTATTTAGAAGTATTAATATAATTTATGAATATAAAAATAACATTAAAATTATATACTCTTAAACATAAATCTATCATGTTTAAGTTCATCTACAAAGGATCTACACGCGTTGTTTAGATTTGCTTCCACCGTATTAATTTGGGGCCTTGCGTGGGTCTTACGACGCCCTGTACCCCGCATATCACCTCGCAACCTAACCATACCTCACCACCTAAACCTTACACACTTAATTATTTATTAATTACCATATAATTAATAAATCCACATCTCCACCCCTGCCACCTCACCTTGCCACCTCATCATGACCTAGCCCTAACCCTAAACCAACCTAATTAAGACCTATGACTTGGTCCAGACTCACACCCATGACTCATCACCCCTCACCCGCATCAAAACAAACCTAATAATAACTTGACCAAGCCCACAACTGATCCCTCGGGAGAAAAGGAGGGAAAGATGGCTGTTTTACTAAAAATAGCCACTTTGACCTAACCGACATCGGTTCCTACTCGACCGCCGTCGGTTACGTAACCGCCATCGGTTCCCTGTTAATGACCTCCCCCAACCAAAAAGAAAGGATCCGGAATTCATTTGGGCAAGAAAGAGAAGTGAAACAAGCAGAAGAGGTTGCAGAGAAGAGCATCGAGCCGAAGACTGCAACTGAGCAACTGGATCGCTGTCACCCTCATTCAAGCATTGGAAAAGACTGAGGATAGCTTCATCAGCTCGCTTTCTAATACCGGATCATCCCAACTAAGCCTTACTGTCACCACCACATTCCTTGGACCTGTATCTTCATCAGGAACCAGTAAGTATTATCTTGTAGTTCTTTGTTATCATTTTGCTTTAATTCATATTAAATGGGGAACTGACCACCTTCGAAAGGAAGTCTAATATTTCCTGGGCCTAAGGCAGTTCCCTCACTTGTTGTCTAACTAAAATCTAGTGGTCTTGCGTTCTTATTTACAGGTAGTCCTTCCCAGACAAAAAGGAGTTCTTCACAATCGATCTGATCTCTCTACGGTACGCGCACACCTTCCCAACATTCAACAGGTATTCCTCCTAGCCCTAACCCTTATCTGTTTCTCAAGAGAATGAAAGGATAGAAGCAACTCTATTCCGGAACGGAAACATTCTGTGCGAAACATTTTGGCACGCCCGGTGGGACCCATTTCGGGTTTCTTTCTTTCTTGCTTGCTTTCATATAGGGAGCATACTTGCTGTTTGTTTCTGCTAAATATTCACAAAATATTTTGTCATTTTGGTAAAAGAATTTGTCTTGCTTTCATATCTTTGCATTTAGTGAAAGTCATCTTCTTTGCTTCATCGAATATCATTTTCGATTTGGGTTTAAAACACGTGCATCACATTCTTGCTTGTTGTTTTTAATTCTAGTGAACGTAGATTAAGTAACAGGTCGTACACGTGGGGGTGATATCCACGGTATTGACGAGAAATTAATCTTACTCTCACTGCACAACACATACCAAATCACATCATAATCAATACAACAGCTCAAACCTCCCCCCTTTCCGCGGTATTCCTCCGCCCGATTGAGGTAGCCTTATGAGCCACAACAAACTTGACATCTCCCTTAGGTCTTTGTTTAGGATTGACATCATCTGGCGTCTAAGGCATAAGCCCAAAGTGATTAAAACTAATCCTAGGGTTAGTCTATTGGTTTGCTTGTGCATCTTGCTTGTTTTTAGTTCTGTTTCTCTGTCATACACTGTTTCAGTGATCACTTCAAGACAGTTTGGTAGGTATATTAAGCATTGTTATCCCCAAACCAGCAGCTTCTTACATCCTCTCTTTGCTTTCACAGTGACCGACACCGGTCCCATACTACCGACATCGGTTAACTGACCGACGCCGGTTACATTGACTGACATCGGTTATCTGACCGATATCGGTTACTGTGTTTAACAGTTCTTGACACACCAGCAACCTATCAATTCCAACATTTTGTTGTTGTTTTCGTTCCGGATTGATTAAATCCCTGTTGTGTCCTCTTTTCCATGGTTGTTATCACCCGGAAACAAGCAGCAGCCATGGTTTCACATGCCTGTTCCGTGCCTTTGCCTGAGTCACCCCCTTCGCATCCTATGGGGAATCCTACGGATACCAGCAATTTTCCCAAGATCCCTGTAGGAGATAAGGAATTTTCCAAATTTTTGGATGCTAATCCTAGCGCCGTACAATATTATTTGTCTCATACCCCTGACCGTGCACCCGACGGTCAGCTCCTCGTTGGTATGCCTATTAGTATCGCCGCTCACTTAGCCCCTTCCCCACCTAATAACTCCGCCTCACCATCTTCATCCTTAGCCCCGTCTCCCAGCTCAGTAGCTTCGGTGGTTCATACTGCACCGATTGGTTTTCCTCTGGTTAATCTGGGACCCCACATATCACTACCATCCACTGCCCCTACCTCATCTCTCTCGCAGGTTGCCTCTTTCATCACTTGCTCTCTGCCACCTATACACACGAGCTTTCCCTCACAAGTTCCGCCCACCTTTTCATTTCCACAAATTCATCCGGTGGCCTCAACCTCTTATATAGGACACCCTTATTCGGCTGCCCCAACACATTCATCACCATTATCTTATCAACATTCAATCCCATCATTGTCTAGTAGCGGCTCTTGGACCAATCCTCCTCTGTTTACAACGACAACACCATCATCTAACCCAACCAATGATTTAATCAAACAGATGATGGACAAGATGCAAAATCTTGAGGCTTCTGTTTCAGGAAGTCGTAACACCCTGACATACGAGCAAGTTTGTCGGGAGCCTATTCACCCTTCTGTCCCCCTTCATACATATCCTCCTCAATGGGAATTACCGAAATTTACTCGCTTTAATAGTAAGGAGGACCCTCAACAACACTTGCGATCGTTCAGACATGCCTGCTATCTGATTGCTCATGACGATGCCCTACTACTCCGTACCTTTCCCATGTCCTTATCAGGACCTGCCTTGGAGTGGTACAGTGCTTTAACCCAGCATTCAATCTTCTCCTTTAACCAGTTAGCCCAATCTTTCTTGGATCACTTCTCCATCAATATTGCCAAGAAAGTATCCATTACCGACCTCTATGCCATCCGACAATTTGAAGACGAGTCTATCGCAGATTTCGTTGGACGATGGCGGGGCCTCATCAACCAACTTACTTACGCCTTACCTCAGGCCGAGCTCATCGAACTCTTTACGCGGGCCTGTGCTAAACACATTTCTCCCACCCTCCAAATTCAAACTTTCCGCACATTTGATGAGGCCTTTACTATGGCTCGGAAACTAGAGATTCGAGCCTTAGAGGAAGAGAAATTGAGGTTACGCAACAAAAGCTCAAATTTCCAGACCCAAGACTCTACCACCAAACCCAACACCACCAATTCTCACACATCGGCTGCTTCGAAATCAAAGGGGGCCGTACACGCTGTGACGGTCAAATCTCAAGCACTGTCTAATACCCAGCCGAAAGCCACCTATAAGTATAAAGCCGAGCCCATCAACTATACTCCCTTGGGAGAAACTTATGGTGTGATCTTAGACAAATTGCTTAAAGCAGGAGCTATCACCTTGCCTCCTGTTAAACCTCACTCCGGGTTTGATTCCACCCACGCTATTCCTTCTTGGTATAAAGAAAATGACTTCTGTAACTTCCATCGCGTGAAGGGACACAGTCACGAAAACTGCAAGATGTTGAAAAACATAGTGCAGGAAATGGTTGATGCAGGGGATATAACTCTCGATAATCCTAATGCCCCCGCTAATCGAAATTTAAAAATTTTCAACAAACCATTTCCTAACCATGCATCTAACAGTAACACAAATCAAGACACCTCAGCCGAGGAGAAGAGTGTTCATGAAATCCATGCAGTTTTCAACTCCCAACCAAAAGCTTCTATCGAGGAAATTCTGAATCAGGCCTCTTCACTAACGCAGGGATCCGCACCCCCTACACCCCCATCAAGACAAGACGATAACCTTGCCATTCCTTTACCCATAAAGGAATTAACCGCCCAGAGTTCTCTTCTCACGAATGAGTCTTCTTACACCACATCCCTGCAAGACTGTGAGCGGATGTTATCTAACTTATCTATTTCCCAAACATCTCCTTCCACCACTCTTGCTGTAAAAGAAGAAGGCTCGCCACTTTTTCTGTCATCCTTAGAAGAGAAACCTCTTGAACCGACATCACCAAACTCCTTAATCATGACGGATCCCCTCAAACATGCCTTCCTACCTATTAGTTCTTCATCACCTAAATCTTTTCAGCGACCGGTTGACCTCTTAACACCCATTGATACAGCGCCTCATTTACCCCCTGTATCACACCCACAGTGGACCGGAATCACAACCCACCTCTCTTCCATACAAAATTTCTTCTTCACACGTGAAGATTGTCATCCCTCAGAAGATAGACGAGTCCTATGGGAGCGTTTGAGTACACCATGCTCTACTCAAATGCAGATGACCGATCCAGACACCTCTACCATATACCCGAGGTGTTTACAAAAGCTCAAAATGCCTATGTCCTCATCTTCACCCCCCTCATCTCTACCGAATACCTCATCCACCTCTATTAACCTAACCAAACCTTCCCCTACGCTTGGGACTTCACCAATACCCAGCCTAACACACCCACCTAAACGGTTAGATTTATCCAAAAATAAAGCCGTCCATCCACCTAGGAGACAGACCCAATCTCCTCAAGTCCAATCTATGCCTCTGTCACAACTAAAACCCTCGCCGTCACACCTACCTTCTATATTGGGACCTCACCCCTCCACCTTGCCTCAATACATCATACCTCCTGCGTTTTCTTTAAAACGACCTGCACCTTCTGCACCCATACAGAGATCCACGGGTGTATCAACACCGTCACCCCAAGTATCCTGTCCACCTACCAACCCTAAACAAACTCCATCATCAAAGGATTTGTTTGCTGTCACTCCTCTTTCCCCGTGGTTGTTTCCTGCCACCACGTCATCTGTGGCCTCATCATCTAACCAGCTAAACATGACTTCTGTGCCGAAGAAGCCACGTTTAGTTAAATCCAATTATCAAAACCCCTTGTCTAAACCACCAACCTGTACGAACCAACCATACCCAACCATTACCAAAACCCACCCAATCAATAGCCTCATCTTCCTCTGACTTTGACCCGCTCAAAGGATCTTACGCCAAGATCCTTGATATGTTGGTGGAGAATGCGACCATTTCCCTACCCCCACTCAGACCCTATGATCCATCTAAACCTCGACCTATAGGTTATGATGAGTCTAAAATCTGCGCTTACCACCGCACACCAGGACATGATGTGGAGGGATGCAAAGCTTTGAAAGCCATCCTTCGTCAGTCACCTATCTCGGATAGAAAGGTTAAGAAAGACAACTTACGAAGGGAGAAACCTTTAGCTTCAATCCCCTCTCCTATACCACCTGTCCCCGCCTCACCAAGATCTATCATTATTGCAACCCCACCTCTCGAAGACAATGACTTATCCCTGCCATCTTCCTCCTCTCGTGTTCACGAGATCAACATGATTAGTATTGCTACTCGAGGGCAGAAAAACAATGGGAAAGCTAAAGAAAGCACACCTGCAGCCTCTCTTTCTCCGTCCGCCATCCCGATCGCACCACCACCTAAAGTGGTTATTCGTGGACCTGCCTACCCCGTCTCTGATGGAGTTTCCCATCGTACCATGATCAAACAGCTTCACCAATCACCTGTAAAAATGACACTGTATGATCTCATTCAAACCTCTGAATCTCATCGACAAGCTCTCATTGAAATCCTTCAAGGGATAGAGGTCCTACCTAACGAAACCTTGCCCGTTGCCTCCATCTTAACACCCAACCACGTTGCTTCTCTCACCAAACAATCTACCACTTCTGTCCCTGTACAGCAAGCCGCTGCTGTCAGTTTCTCTGAAGAAGAAATTGTCGTCTTTGGTGCAGAAGATCCTGACCCCACTCTTTTCATCTCGGCTTACGTCCGGGACATCCGAGTACGTCGTGTTATGATTGACGGGGGCGCTAGCCTAAACATCATCTCTTCCAAAGCCTTCCAACAAATGAATATCCCTTCTAGCTGCATGTGTGCCAACCCCACCATGTTGCGTTCATTCAATGATGCTATTACTTCTACTTTAGGCACCGTGATCCTTAACATTCGTGTAGGGCCACGTACCTTACCCGAACTCTTCTATGTCCTTGAGGGAGAATTCCAATACAACATGTTGTTAGGCCGCCCTTGGATCCGGGCTATGGGATGCGTTCCCTCCACCTTACATAGATGCATAAAATTTGAGTATGAGGGGAAGTCATACACCGTAAAAGCTGACGCTCCCCCCTTCAAAACCTGCAATATGTTATATCGCCCTAATGATGTGCTTGTACCAGTCAAGGCACCCATTCATCCAACCCAACCATCTACTTCGCCCACACCTCAACCATCCACCTTAGCCGCACCTACACCTTCAACCAATGAAACCGCCGCCGCAAATACCACTTCCTTCCCCGCGGACAACATCCCAACCTCAGATCCCTTGGTAGATGTTTTTCAATGCCTTACGCTGGGGGAGTATCACCTATATAACGTTAGCACTTTCCATACCCCACAGGAGTACGGACAGTTACATGCGCATCCTACCTACGACCGTCGTGTGGGGGAGGTGATCTCCTACGGACCACCTAATTGCCGCACCAACCTAACGTATGGGGGTGTCGACGCATCCTCCATTACCCCTGAACCTCCCCTTGGTGTGGTTCCCTTCCAATCCGATTTTCAATATCTAACAAATCATCGTTTCGCCCTCACCTTCTTGACTCGCTGTGCTTGGAAAGGTTTTGGTTTCGGTCTTTATGAACAAGGCCGACATACAATCATTCCCGTGACTACACGCAAACACAAAGATCGTAGTGGTCTTGGATTTTTTGAAACACTTACACCAAAGAAACCTCGTGTCAGTTGTATCCGGGAAGACAACGACATTACCTCTTCTGAACCATCATCACCTATTTTTCCATCTTCACCCACAGAGTCGATAGACCCGGAATCTATCCCTCCTAACTTTTTTTTTTTCGTAAATGCTATCTTCCTGGGTCCTCTCACTTATCAACGTGATAATGAAGACCCATCTTCTCTTCCCCTTCTGTATCCAGACATGATCGAAGAAGACTCGCCTTCAATTAATGTTGTTGAGTGCCAGGATGACGACTCCATCCTCACTTACCTTGGCGCGGATGACTCTTATATTCAACGCGCCTTACCATCTGAAACTCAAACCATGTTGAATGAGTCGACTATAGAAATCAACATCCACACAGAGGATGATCCTCACATTGTGAAGATCGGACAATCTCTTAACTACATCAGAACAAACTGCCTTCACTACCTTCCTCCGTGCCCGCAACCAAGCTTTCGCTTGGTCCTACGCTGACATGCCAGGAATCGATCCTGACATTGCTGTCCATAACATTACTCTGAAACCTGACTCCAAACCAGTTAAACAGAAACTGAGAAAAATGCATCCACGCATTGCCCTCTTGGTCAAAGAAGAGCTTCAACGACTCCTTTCTGTTTCCTTCATCTTACCTATTGACTATCCTCAATGGATTTCTAACATCGTACCTGTCACTAAAGCGACGGGGGGACTTCGGATATGTACGGATTTCTGGGACCTTAACCTCGCTTGCCCAAAGGATGACTTCCCCCTACCTAGTATTGATCAACTTGTTGATCTCACTGCAGGCCATGAGATGCTTTCTCTCATGGATGGCTTCTCGGGATACAATCAAATTTTGGTAGCCCCGGCCGATCAACATAAAACCACCTTCATTACTCCTTGGGGAACCTTCTGCTATCGTGTCATGCCGTTTGGCCTTAAGAATGCTGGTGCGACCTATCAGCGGGCTATGACTTACATTTTTCATGACATTATGCACACTATCCTTGAGGATTATGTCGATGATCTTCTTGGCAAATCTAAACATCGCAGTGAACATCTCGATGTTTTAACCATTATTTTCGATCACCTGTTACAATACTGTGTTCGTCTTCAACCAAAGAAATGTGTCTTTGGTGTCCTTTCAGGAAAACTCCTTGGTTTTATCGTCTCTTTGCGTGGCATTGAGGTTGATCAACTAAAAGTCAAAGCTATCCTAGAAATGCCCCCACCCACTAACCTCAAACAATTGCGTAGTTTGCAGGGCAAACTCCAATCTATCCGGCGTTTCATCTCACAACTCTCGGACCGATGTCAACCTTTCCATCATCTCCTTAAAAAAGACATTGTCTTTCAATGGAGCGAGGAATGCCACCAAGCCTTTGAGGCTCTTAAAGCTTATCTCTTGCAGCCACCCGTGCTTATCCCACCTCAGGACGATCGCCCTTTCTACCTTTACCTTTCTGCCACCAACCATGTTGTAGGAGCCATGCTCGCACATCGTGACTCTGAGCATCGAGAACAAGCAGTTTATTACATAAGCCTGTACTCTTGTGGATTACGAGACTAGGTATACACACGTAGAAAAGTTGTGCCTAGCCCTATCATTTGTGGCCACCAAACTCCGACATTACCTCCTGAATCACAAAACTTTTGTCATCACCAACGCTGACCCCATACATTATATGTATGCCAAACCTCATCTAAACCAACGCATCGCCTGATGGCTTATGCTACTCGCCGACCTCGACCTTGAGTTTGTACACCAAAAATCAGTCAAAGGACAAACTATCGCAGACCAACTCGCGGAAGCCCCTTTACCTGGGGAACAATTTACCAATTTTACTTTCCCTGATGAGCTCATCGCAACTCTTTCACTCAGTGATGTGTCGTATCCAATGACCCTCTTCTTCGATGGATCTAAATGCCAGCGCGGTGGAGGGGCAGGCGTTGTTCTCATTCCTCTTGAAGGTGAACCTATGCCTCTTTCATTCAGGCTCGATTTCCCCTGCACTAATAATACGGCGGAATACGAGGCCCTTGTTTTGGGTCTCCATGTTGCGTTACACTTAGGTGTGAAGTCTATTAACATTTTCGGTGACTCTCAATTGGTAGTCAATCAAGTTACTGGCATCTACCAATGTAAAAATGAGGAACTTCAAAAGTACAAACATTATGTGGATTCACTTTTGACCTTATTTACTCATTATTCTATCCAAACCATTCCCCGCTCAACTAATAAATTTGCAGATACTATGGCTTGCTTGGCCTCACAAATTCCGGCCTCACCAACTGACTGACATATTTGTCTTGGTCCAACAACTCTTTGCCCCATCTTACTTAGTCCGGATGTTTGTTGGTACATAATGTATCTACTGATTCACAGGATACCTGGTATCACCAGTTTCACGACTACCTTACAACCTCTGTTCTACCACCTGACCTTACTAGTAATGGCAAACGTGCTTTTCTTAAAAGTGTTTCTCGTTATGTCGTCATGGGGGGACTCCTCTATAAACGTGGCTTTGATGGTATCCTCCTTCGCTGTCTAACCGGTGCGGAAGTCACCTCATACCACCCAACAAATCCACGACGGACTTTGTGGCGGGCACTTTAGTGGCCTCGCCATGGCCAAGCGGATCCTTCGCCTAGGATATTATTGGCCTACTCTCAATAAAGACTGCTGCGAATATGTTAAGCATTGTGTTATGTGTCAACAACATGCCAACCTTCAACATACTCCTAGCCACCCGTTACAGGTCACACGAGATCTTTGGCCTTTCTCACAATGGGGTTTAGACCTTATTGGTGAGATTCACCCGCCTTCTTCGCAACGTCACCGTTGGATAATCACAGCAACCGAATATTACACTAAATGGGTGGAGGCCATTCCACTCATTTCAACCAAAAAAGAAAAAATCGTAGAGTTCATCAACCATCACATTATCTGTCGTTTTGGTGTTCCTCATCGCCTGATAACAGATAATGGAAAATATTTCAAAAATAAGTTGTTACAAGACCTTTGTGACAACTTTGGTATCAAACTTAGCTTCTCATCACCTTACTATCCACAAGAAAATGGTCAAGCTGAATCTTCTAACAAAACCCTAACCAAAATTCTCATGAAAGTCGTTAACGATTCTGGAAACAATTGGCCTGATCACATCCCCTTTGCCCTTTGGGCTTATCATACCAGCATTCGTACCTCCACTAATGCCACACCATTCTCTTTGGTATATGGTACCGAGGCTGTCTTGCCTCTCGAAATACAAATCCCCTCCCTAAGAATATCTCTCCAGGATATTCTCACCAATGATGATTTCCGCCAAGAGCGGTTAGCCCAATTAGAGCTTCTTGATGAGCGTTGTCTTACAGCTCTTGACCACCTTCAAATCTATCAAAAGCGCATCAAGCGTGCTTATGATAAGTGAATTCATGAGCGTACCTTTCAGATTGGCGATCTTGTCCTCAAAGAGAATCAACATGTGACCAAACTAGAAAAGAGCAAACATGGAAAATTTGCTCCTAATTGGATTGGGCCTTACATTATCACTCACACTTACGGATCAGGCACTTACCGTTTAGCTTCGCTTAATGGTAAACCTGAGCCTGAACCCCTTAATGCCTTGCATCTCTGACCATTCTACTGTTGAATTTAGTGTTACATCACTTCTTATCTACCTTGCGCTCATCCCTTGAGCTCATTTACCACCTCATACACATTTTTTTTTTCATGCATCTCAAAGTAAAATCCAACCCACGTAGTTTGATCATCACCTCCTCTTAAAGATGCCTTCTCCTTTTTAGTCTGGTCCATGACTTAAAAGTATCAAAATAACAAGTTCTCAATTATACAATTCTGGGATATTCTTGAGTCAAACTTCCTGCAAAACTAGATGCTTCATGTCAAACAGACATCTAGACCTCTAAGCTATAAACTAGACTGTTCCCTCGAGGACAGCTATGTGCAAAGCCGCATCTGCTTTTATAAACTAGACTGTTCCCTCGAAGGACAACTATATGCAAAGCCGCATCTGCTACTATAAGTAGACTGCTCCCTCGAAGGACAACTATACAAAGTCAGCCTCTATCAGAAGCTTCTCGCATTGATCAGCTTCGTGAAGACCTCAAGAACAACAAAATGCATATCCCATATAGACTTCCCGCATTGATCAGTCTATATCCAGAAAAATAAAAGCAATATTCAAAAGCACTTTTGAGTCATGGACTTGTCTATTCAGGTTTGGTTCTCTTTTGTCAGAATAATCACCTTATAACAAGTTCTCTGCACCCCAGCTATACCATCCACCTCACCTCACCATTCTTCACAATAACAAAACTCAAGGGACGTGCGTATATTTGATATATTGTGATTATACAACTCTTTTCACCTATCGACTTCTTACCTATGCAAGGTACCTAGGGATTCAAGCTCATCCTATGATAATACGTGATTTGTTTAGCTCTTTCCAACTATGGGACATTTTTGCCTCTTTTACCCGAATCTGGGATTATATGTTGACCTTAATCAGGACATGGTTCCCTTATGCTTGGGTAAGCTACCTTACCAACTCCAACAAATTACCCTACCAATATCAAAAATTTTACAACCAACAAATTGCCTAAACACAACCAAATTCCTAAATTCATCTCTCCCTGGTCCTAAGGGAGAACTACATGGTTTGAGGCCCCCTCCTTGCTTTGTGCAATGGGCTATGTAGGCAGCACTTAGGAGACATGGGGTCTCCCAAGGTTAGCTCGACCATCCCCTACCATAACCTATCGTGTGTTGTTAAAATATAAATGATTTCACATATTTATATTGATAACACTCACCTTTGTCCTTTATCAATTCAAAACATTCAAAACACAAACATTTCTTATTATTATCATAAACTCAAAATCAACTATACATATTCAGTTTTATTTAGATGTTAAACAAATACATCTTCTCTATCATCGACGCGCAGGTCGGCATCCTTATTTATTCTTCTACCCCTATGAAATTCACTTAGACCCTTGCGCCTCATCCCGAACCAGGTGGTGATGGTGATCGTCGACACCACTCACCTGGCCTCTCCATCCTCAAAGGTGCCACTACTATTGGTTCCTCCCACTGATCTGCCAATCTCTCCTGTAACATATGAATACGCCCTCTCGCATGGAGGAATCTCACCTCTAGTCTCTCCACTCGTGACTGTGAAACCGCTAACAATCTCGTTGTCTCATTCACCTACGTTTGAAGCTGGTGAACTAAACCTTGCAGGCAATCTCTCTCCGCTGTAATCACAGCTATGTCAGGATGATCGGCCCTCTCACGTGTACCTCGTAGCTCTGCTACCCACCATAATCTATAAGCCTCTGTCACTCCTACATCCATTACCCTGCGATCAGCTGTTGTCTCTTCTGGTCCTTCTGGAGGTGTCAGTCAGGGAGGTGAGAATGCTGCCTCGGCATCGATCCTCATGTATGGTATATAAGCCATGGGTATATCCTGAACAAATCCAAATTGTTGCCGCACGCAATCTAGAGGAATCCTCTCATACTCACCTGGCCTGTGTCCCGCGATCCACCTCAATCGCTCTACACCCCTCAAATCCTCGGCTATGTTCTTTGTCACCATATAGTTCCCATAAGGCCTCCAACGAAGATCCGCAATTGTCACCATCTCCCACATCTGCCTATAATACTCGACGTCACCAGTCACGGCCTCGGATCTCACCTCTTGCTCTGTCTGGACCCATCGTCTAAATCCAAACCTCTGCACTCCTGTATCTCTTCCTTGGATTGATCGGCCTATTGGTCACACACACACAATGTGCTCATAGGCCCAACAATGTAATAAGTATGCACAATCCAGTGTAGTCATGTGATTTCACCTGCAGGCCCATAAACCCCTGTATAGCTCCGCCAGATATGCGGGTGCCCATGCGAAAGTCACGCTCCTTTCTATCATTTCCCAAATAATACACGTCAATGATTTTGGAAATCTTCCCCCATCCGCCCTCGGTAATGCATAATACCCCACCACTATCATTAATACCACTGCCAACCTTGTTGCCTCAGGGTGTGCTGTAAACATTATACCATAAGTGAATGACAAACCCCGCTGTGTCAAATCTCGTGCAACTGGACCAAACACTGCTATTATCACTCCCCGCACCGTGTTAGGCCTCTGCCTGATACATTGTCTTCCTATAATTGGGAGTCTCATATAAATTCGGAACACATCTTCTAACATCACTGTCATAACCGATATCGGTTACCTACTTAATTAACCTAACTCCCGCCCTTATCCACCAATCTCCATTTTTCACCACCTCACCTACCCCCGGCTTTGCTGAATAGCCTTATTTTGAATTCAATTGACCTGACCCAAGGCCGCAACTAACCAATCGGCCCGACCTAAGGCCGCAACCACCCAATCGGCCCGACCCAAGGCCACACCCAACCAATCGGCCCGACCCAAGGCCGCAACCAACCAATCAGCCCGGCCTAAGGCCGCAACCAACCAATCGGCCTGACCTAAGGCTGCAACCACCCAATCAGCCCGACCCAAGGCCGCAACCAACCAATCGGCCTGACCCAAGGCCACCACCCACCAATCGGACCAACCCAAGGCTGCACCAATTAAGTACCTCGACCAAGAACCGCAATTTACAATTCTATCATGTAGCTGTTTATTCCATCGAGCTCACCTGTTCGTGTTTTAGCATAACTAGGCTACTTGACTTGTTCAGCCGACCAGCCTTGCCTAGACCATGACCGTGACGTTTATTTCAACCAAACCAACCATTTGGTACTGCCGAACATGCCTAAACGTTTCGGTACCTTACCCGTTATATCCCCTGGAGCTACTTCCTATGCCTTGGATACCAGGATTATATCACCCTTATTTGGATAAACTATCGACCTTTGCCTATGAATTGCTTGTTTGCTCTTCACATCGTGTATCCTGGTTGCACTACTACATTTCTAACGTGCGTCTGTTTCCTTGAACTTACCCCACCATCTTACCATCATCTCAACACCATTCACCCTTTATCAACCCTATCCTTGATTTCACGTCGCCTCAATCTGTGATAGATTTGAGGGGGATTACCTATACCCTTAACTGGGGCAACCACTTTTTATTTTTATCAGTGCAGTTTTACACAACAAGTTACATGACAACAAGGGGCAAATGTAGACACCAAATTTGGGTCTTACGACGCCCTGTACCCTGCATATCACCTCGCAACCTAACCATACCTCACCACCTAAACCTTACACACTTAATTATTTATTAATTACCATATAATTAATAAATCCACATCTCCACCCCTGCCACCTCACCTTACCACCTCATCATGACCTAGCCCTAACCCTAAACCAACCTAATTAAGACCTATGACTTGGTCCAGACCCACACCCATGACTCATTACCCCTCACCCGCACCAAAATGAGCCTAATAATGACTTGACCAAGCCCACAACTGATCCCTCGGGAGAAAAGGAGGGAAAGATGGCTGTTTTACTAAAAATAGCCACTTTGACGTAACCGACATCAGTTCCTACTCGACCGCCGTCGGTTACGTAACCACCATTGGTTCCCTGTTAATGACCTCCCCCAACCAAAAAGAAAGGATCTGGAATTCATTTGAAAGATAGAGACAAGTGAAGAAAAGAGAGGAGTTTGCAGAGAAGAGCATCGAGCCGAAGACTGCAACTGAGCAACTGGATCGCTGTCACCCTCATTCAAGCATTGGAAAAGACTGAGGATAGCTTCATCAGCTTTCTTTCCAATACCGGATCATCCCAACTAAGCCTTACTGTCACCACCACATTCCTTGGACCTGTATCTTCATCAGGAACCAATAAGTATTATCTTGTAGTTATTTGTTATCATTTTGCTTTAATTCATATTAAATGGGGAATTTACCACCTTCGAAAGGAAGTCTAATATTTCCTGGGCCTAAGGCAGTTCCATCACTTGTTGTCTAACTAAAATCTAGTGGTCTTGCGTTCTTATTTATAGGTAGTCCTTCCCAGACAAAAAAGAGTTCTTCACAATCGATCTGATCTCTCTATGGTATGCACACACCTTCCCAACATTCAACAGGTATTCCTCCTAGCCCTAACCCTTATCTGTTTCTCAAGAGAATGAAAGGATAGAAGCAACTCTATTCCGGAACGGAAACATTCTGTGTGAAACAGTAAGAGAGAGGGCAAGAATAACCAAAGCTACATCTCGATTAGCCTATGATCCATTCGGAAAATGTCCAAGAAATTCAAGAAATGCAGAAGGGCTCCCATGGTTACCAATTAAAGTTAGGCCTCGTGAATGAAAACATCTATTAGTGTTGAAAAGGAAGAAGGTTTGACCAGAATAGCATGTGTCGTAGTTGTATCGTTTATACATTCAAACCACATTGTGTCTGTACGGGAAAAATTACGTTTTATGTCTTTTTAGTGGGAATGCCATTTTATTAAAACCTAATCAGGACTCCATGGAAATTTGATTTTTTGAAAGCCGCCTTTACTAGTCGTTCAACTTCCACCGCATTTGGATTTTCGAGATTACCGGTGAAGTCCACATCGCGATCAGACAACTTCCTCACAAAAAGTTTCTATACAATTTAATTAGCCTTCAATTAATCTAATTTGAAGATCATAAATGGTGTCACCGTGTTGCTAGAATTATGACACTGGGAAAGAACATGCCGGAATTTGACGCTTTCCAACAGGGCTCTCTTCGTAGAGAACACCTCCGGTGAACAAGTAAGGAATCTTACTTTTATCGCATCATGACAGACATAGGAACCAAATAATAAAAAGATAACATGCCCACTATCTTTTAGCTCATACGACAAGATTGGAGTGGTGAATTTGTCACAATCACAATACAGTAAAGTGGTACTTTACACGCATCTGAGGGTCCTTCCTTTGCAACTTTTCTAACACATGGAAAAGGTATTCAATAAGCATCGATATACGAGGATGAATAGACTACTTCATGATGGTATCCATTGTTATAGCCGTCACAAGTTTCATAATGGTATCTCCTTCTGAGTTGTTCTATCATTCGGTAAATAGGAAAAAGATCTATCGGACATATCCTTATCCTCTACATGGGTGTTGGTGGAAGGAGAGAGAAATTATGGGCCTTGAAATACTTTACCCATAATTTTCCTTGCAGATGAGATGGTTCTTGGGATGGGATTCATATGGTAAAATACTTGTCCTAAATACTCCACGTTTGTTTGGTTTGGATTAAGATATTCCTCGCAATATTCAAAGAGATTTGAAGCTGAGAGTCATCTGATATTTTGGTCAACATGCATTTTTCAAGAAATATCTTTAGATATGTGTGAAATCCTTGGGAATTCCATAAGTCAAATTGTAGAGGATGGTGTTCTGGATAGTCCTAAATCAAAGTAGATTTTCTATAGAGTACGAGGCATGGGAATCATCCGATCAAATTTGGTACATTCAATAGGGTATCCTGTAGGTTCAGTATTTCTAGAAAATATATTTGACTAGTTAAGAGTACAAGTGATCATAGGCTCATGGCTGCGATGGTATGGAAGTGGACTATCTGGATCAAAGAAGCTGTCATTTGTAATTGTTCTAAAATAATTTCTAATTTCTATGGTGTGATGTTCTTCAGTATATTCTGCAACTTCTTGGCTCATTATTTCATCATTTTGTTCATGGACCCTCAATAAGGTGTCTATGTTTTTGGTATTCTAGAGAGGCATAGCAAATTTATTGGATACTTCTACAAACTTTTTTCTTCAGAAGATAATTATCTGCTAGAAAAATCAGTAAGAGAATTCCTCTTACCCAGATATTTGTTCTATATTAAATTCATAACCATAAAACCAATATGCCCATCTTTGAAGACGACCATAGGCAGTCTTAATTTTTGGATATTCTTTATACGTCTAGCCTTTGAAATGTTGGAGATCTGTTCTAGGAAAGATTTTTTCATGATGAATAAAAAATAGGAAATCTTGGATAGATTTATTAGTAGCAAGGATCTATTAATGAGTGGGAATGATACGTGAGTTCTGGTCCCTTTGAAATATCATGATTTATATATGTAAATATTATCCTTTCTAGTTGGTATTCATTCTTTTAATACTATGCACCAATATTCTTTAGAGGTATATGTTTCAATTTTTAAAAACCTTTTCCTAAGAGAGACATAGGAAGGAGAGATTGGCATACCTTTTTTTATTCTTTGGACTGCATGTGTCATCTGAGAGTTCCATTCTGGAGCATTTTGTCTAAATATTTTATTAAGAACAAGTTTATTAGCAGCAACATTTTTATAGAATCCATCAATATAATTAACACAACCCAAAAAACCTTTAGAGTTGAGTTTTATCAAGAATCTCATCTGGAAATAAATAATTTTTTGAGATTATGTGATCTTGCGTGGAAATACTCCCATTTTGGAGAGTAACTCCCAAAAAATCTGATGGAATCTTTGAAAGTTTCCATTTTTGTAGGAATGAGACAAAATCCATTATCAAAAACTACCTTATGGAATTGAGAGAGATATTCCATATGTTCCTTGACATTTTTAGAGAAAACCAAAATATCATCAATATAAACTATAATAAATTTATCCAGATGACCAAATATTTGATCCATTGCCTTCTGAAAAATGGAAGGAACAATCTATAATCCACAAGGTAATATTTTCCACGCATATTGGGCTCCTATAATGGGGAAGGTTATCTTGTAAGTATCTTTCTTATCTTGAAATATTTTATAGAAACCTGATTTTAGATCAAATTTACTATAAATTTTACTACCATTGATTCTTATCAACATATCATCCTTGTTGGGAATAGGGTGTTGTACTGATAGAATATATTTATTCAAAGGTTTATAGTTGACTGTCATGGACATGCCCATGGAGATTTGGAAGGTTGTATGAATCCGCCTTTCAACATATTATTTATTTCTTCTTGGAATTCATCTCGTTCCTCAGGCTACATACATATATGATGACCTTTAAATTTAGGGGGTGTAGCTATCTTAAAGTCAAGTTGAGAGAAATGTTTTTATTTTGTGGATGAAGGCATTAGGATTATCAAAAGAGCATTCAAAATTTGTTTTATTGAGGATGACTTTGATTGGAGTGAAATTAAGAGATATGGATTTATGTATCCAGTATAGATCAGGCTCTTTTGAATTTTTAGATACAAAAGGAATAATAGACTAGAACACTGAGTCTTGGTATGGCTCCTTGAGGGAAAATGATTTCATCTTGTGATATAGTATAGGATATGCAATTTGTTAGGTTATTAGATCCTAGGAGCATATCATAATGGAGTAGGTCGAATTGGTGAACCTTTAAATGAGCTTGCATATTTTCTAATTTGATAGGAATAATAAAAAAGTAGGAGATATGACATTTTAGAGTCAAAACTGATATGAAGAAGATCAATTTCCCAACAATCTATAAGGATAACATTATTTTTTAGTAAACTAATTTTAGCTCTAGTATCAATCATTACATTTAGGAAATATGACTTTACATTTGGAATGCATAATTGTATCTTACACAAAGGATTGCATGAGGTTTTAACAGTCGGTATGGATCCTTGAGGAAAAAAGATTTCATCTTGGGATATAGTATAGGGCATGCAATTTTTCAGGTTATTAGATCCTAGGAGCATATCATAATGGATTGGGTTGAATTGGTGAGCCTTTAAATGAGCTTGCATATTTCCTAATTTGATCAAAATAATGACAAAGTAGGAGATATGAACTTTTTAGAGTCAAAATTGGTCTGAAGAGGATTAGTTTCCCAACAATCTCTAGGGATAACATTATTTTTAGTAAACTAAAACTGATTTGAAGAGGATTAGTTTCCCACCAATCTCTAGGGATAACATTATTTTTTATTAAACTAATTTTAGCTCCAGTATTAATCATTGCATCTAGGAAATATATCTTTATATTTGGAATGCATAATTATATCTTACAAAAAGGATTACATGAGGTTTTAACAGTACGCATTTTTGCATTTTTTCTACATCATACTGCTCATAAGGATT
Source organism: Taxus chinensis (assembly GCA_019776745.2). Taxonomy (NCBI): domain Eukaryota; kingdom Viridiplantae; phylum Streptophyta; class Pinopsida; order Cupressales; family Taxaceae; genus Taxus; species Taxus chinensis. Next base: position 681,076,037 of record CM034147.1, read on the forward strand.
TTCCATGATGATTTGATCAATCTCCTCATCTTCTGTCTTAGGAATATGTGTTGTGCTTTATTCTTCTAGTAGAGCTTAAAATTCTATAATAGCCCTTTTAATGGCCTTTTCTAAGAGAATAATTCTTTGTTGGCACCACAATCATCTTTTAGGTGTTCCCAGAAGAGGATCATGCTAAAGAGATGTTGGTGGTGTTGTAACATGACTTGGTTTTCTTATATGAGATTGATTCTCATAGCTTTGTGTAGGTTCTTGTTCTTCTTCTGAGAACAAGAACATAAAATGTCGTGTTCCTTTTTATTTGATATTTCTTCCTTGAATGTGTCCTCTAGAATAATAGTGATATTTAGGATTTTAGAAGTAGTTAGATTATGAAGTAGTAGCTTGTTGTGTCTTTTTCTTTGATTCATCATTTTCCACCTGAATGTGGCCTTGCAGCTTAATCTATAAATTTTGAAGTTAAGAATGTAACACCTTCTTTTCATGGACTACGTAGAGAGGACATTCTTCATATTCCTGTTTTACATCACCAATTTGTTTTTTGAGAATAATTGAACTCGGAGGCAAAAAGGATGAACATGATAATTATTCATATTGCAGCTAAAATATGAGAGTGATTTGTATCCTGATTCTGATCCCGAGAATTCTTCTGTTGATGATGACTTAGTTTTTTAATTTGTTGCAACATTAGGTTCCTCATATTCAATATCTGAAATATAGATTTATGTATCAGATATTAACACATATTCTTCTTATGTAATTTACTTTTCTTGGGAAAAGTTAACTTTTTCCTTTTTCTTTCCTTTCCAAGGACAATTTTTACTGAAATGATTTCCTTTACATATAAAACATTCAATTTTATTGTTTTTAGGAAAATATCTTTTTCTTCTGAAAAACTTTCTTCTGGGTCTAGAATAATACTTAGAAGAACATTCTGTACATTTTCTTTATACTTTATTTTTTTGATTTCTTTTTGTATTTGGTCTTTTTTTCTCTAGGAAGAGAACAACTAAAAATGTTTTCAATTGTCTGTGTACAAAATTTAGTTCCTAAGGATTTCTGAAAAAGCATTGCTTGCTTCTTATTTTTCTTTTCAATTCATAGACACATATTGGTTTCATTTATGATTTGATTTATCTGACCAAAGGTTAATTCTCCTTCTGAAAGACCATACATGGCCTTTTTGTATTCATCTACAAAGTATGGTGGGTAAGATTCCACATACCTAAGTTTTATAGTAGCATCAAATGGCATTCCAGAATTATAAAACAACTTCTACATAACACTAATATTCACTAACTTTTTTCATGTCACATAATTGTACTCTTAGAAACTTAGTCCTATTGATGTGGTGTTCATTTTCTACAATGCCTAAGAATTATGCAAGAATTTCAGTAGTGAGGCTAGTTTTTCTGCCTCCAAGCCTTTTAGTGCCATTCAATGTTCCATTTAAGATGACATCTTATTGATCAAAGGGAATATCATTCCACCATTCCTTAAGAATTCCAAAAAATCCAGTTTTTATTATTTGAGCCACATCTTTATCATGTTTATGAAACTAGATAACTTGAGTGTTAGCCCAACTAATCATACCACGTATCATATCTTTTATCTCTTATGGAATATTACACTATATTTTATAATAATTTGGCTGAAAATTTTGAGTTCTAATAGTGTTATGGAGTGGTTAACTGCTATTATGACCTTCATCCACGATAATTCTTTCACCTTCTTCAGCAGTGATTCTGGTCATTCCTTTTTTCTTCTCTTTTTCAAGAGGAAATTTCATTGTTGCTACTTGAGCCCAAGTGAGAGCTTTAGACCAATCAGGATTATAACTTTGAGAGCTTGAAAATATACTACTCTCATCATACTGAGAAGAGTTGAGATTATTTACAGAAGTGGATAAAATAGGGAAACGTTTCTCTAAATCAGCAACAAAAAAACATAAATTAATGACCTTATTATTTAGAACTTCGATACTATCTATGACCTTATTATTAGATCCTTATATTACAATCTTTAGGGATTGCTGAAGATTTTGTAGGATAGTATTATTGAATTGATCTGGAAAATTTTGAACTTTACTGTCTATAGTTTGAACTATATTAGAGGTAGTATCAACCTTTTGTTTAACACTTGTATGGCTGCTTGAATATCACCCTTTTGGCGAAGCTCAATAGATTTCAATGTATTTAGCTTTCCTTTTAGTTTTTCATGGCTAGATTTAATTATGTTATCTATAGCTTTGGTATCCTTGTTGTTCCAATTTAGCATTCTAGTAGCGTTAGATTGTTCTAGATTTGAATCTAGTTGTCGTTGGTACTAGAATTGTCGATGTTGCTTCTTATCTTCATTGAAGATTTCAAAGTTCTTTGCAAGAAGGAAATATTCTGATTCTATTGAAGTATATTTGGATGCTTCATGGTTATCCATAAAGACCTGTTATTTTTTAGTAGAGCTTTAACAAGTGTTAAGGTTTGGTATCGATTGAAATGGGTGACACTATTAATACTTATATGTGGACCATTTTTGGGTATATATTTTGGTTGATTAAGGACTTGGCAATGATCACACTATAAAAAATCAGTTTCTTGATCATGAACCAAGGAGGGATGACTGCAAAGGGGAGAATATTCTAAATAAATCTCTTCTCTTTTTGATATAAATGAATGTGCATATGAGGTAGATAATTTTGTCTTGATAGAAGAAGATTTGCAGAAAGAAATAATAGCCTTTCCTTTTGACTCAAAAACAATAGAGGTACTTTAAATAATAGCAGGATAATTTGTAATGCACTTGGTAGATATGGTCCATTCATGTGGGACATGGATCTTATCCCATGATATGACTTCAAGTTCAATTTTTTGGGAGGTCAGGTTTGCATACATAACAACACTACTGCCTTTGGATGGTCTATGATTTGTAGCAGGGTGAGTTGTATTGGTTGATATAAAGATGATACTATAATAAATACCAAGGGGTAAAGATCCTAATTTCATATGTAATCCTATGGTCTTAAGATGATGCTTAAGGGATTTACTTAAAAGATCTTCAGTTTTGATAGAAACATGATAGTTAGGAAAACCATTAAAATAGATCGGGGCATTACTAAGGCTAGTCTTCAGGGCATCTAAAAGATAATATTTGAAATGTTCATTCCTGGAGTCTAACAGACAACATATGATAGATGCATTGAGACATTGTCTAAAGATTAGAGTGATGCCTATCTGAACACAACCTATGTGCACAAATTTATACATAGACTATTTCTTAAGATATTTGATATCTTGTTGATCTATAAAGGGAATATTATGTTCATATTTTTCAGAGTTTTTGACTTGGATATGCAAACACAAAATATATGTACTTGGGTACATTTCTAGGTCCTAGAGCATGCTAATATACATGATTCATAAGCAAGAAAACTAGTACTTGACAATGTCTTTTGGTATTTTTTCTTTCTTTGTTATTCTTTTATTGACCTTGCACACCCTACAACCCTATCTATATTTGACTAATTTATCTTTTATGGCCTCAGACACTAGCGCCCAGTTAGGACACTAGCGCCCAGGCACTCCTGACCATTTCTCTGCTTTTATTACTCTTTTGGGTCCCTTTTACTTCTTGGCCATCTTTTATACTTTTGGTTCAACATTTCAGTTGTCAATGAGAAAATTCAAATAAGGGAATCATATATATATATATATATATATAGTCATGGATCTCAAATAAAGGACCAAACATTAGCATTACTTATTATCACCTAAGCTTGCATTCAAAAGGCACAAGAGTATCAAAGACATCCATCTAGTACACTCACTCAAAAGACAAGGGCTGCATTACTTCTGCATACACAACATAGGAGGGCAAGTCTATTCCATTCCATTACACACATTTTCATCTGGAGCATTCTAGATCTAGCCTGGTATCTTAGTGCAATTTGCCCAAGGGCATCCTGGAGTAATCATTACACACATAGAACTACAAGGAGTCTAGGATGTAGTGCAATGCTCAGTCGTAAGTTCACTCTTCAAGTGACTATCGGGTCAGTCTGACTCCACATTCTACATATTTTTTATTCTATTTGATGTGGGTTGTGGACATGTTTGTTTTGCAGGTTACAGGTAAATTCAACGTTAAAGAGTGAATCTCAAGAGACAAACAAAGATCAATAGTGAATCTCTTCCAGCATAGAAGATACCAAAAATTGAGCATTTTCTCGGCCACTAGCACCCAGATCCAATCACTAGAACGCAGGTGCTCCTATTCTCCTATGAGTGCTCTTTCCCTACACCGTTTTGAGTTCCAGAGCCTCCAAAGAGCTTTGAAGACACTGCTTACAGTCTGTTTCAACTACTCACCTGCCCATATCACTTCCAACTTAATCAAAAATCAGCTAAGTATTTCTATCTCCCCCTCTTGCTTAGGGTTTCATATTGTACATACTTGTTTGCTTGTGTCTTACTATATATTAACATTTGTACATCATTACTTATAGTAGTTACTCTTTAATTAGATTTAATTCCATTTATATTACATCATTTTGTGAACCCTGCTCAAACCCTACCTTCTGAGAATGCATCAGATTCTATTCCCTTCTTCTGAATTCATAAATCAATCTTCTTATCCATCCTATGCTCCAACCAAGGGTTACTGGCATGGATGCTACCACTACTAGTTTTATGTAGGTCCATACATCCTCCCCGCTTCATTACTCTAATGCATGATCCAACTATCAATGTAGTCACCACGCGCCGCAACCGGCCTCCTACAACTCCACCTATTTCTATCCCACCACATATTACCTCTACAGTTCCTACCACCACATCTAAAGTTTATGATATCATTGACCAACTTAAGAATACACTGGAAAAAATATCTCTTTATGATCTCCTACATAGAGCACCCAATTGTCCTCATACATTAGAAGCAACCCTCTGCTCCATCGATATTGAAAGTAACAATTTCCATGTTACCTTCAACCATCTCAATAAGTCCCTCAAAAATCTACTGCATGTCACATCCTTTAGTGATGAGGATATCCCTCCCTATGCTGTAAGCACTTCCTTTGCCCCTTTGCTTATCAATGCTACTATTGGCTCCCACTATAAATTTATGACTATGATTCCAATACTTGCACATGACTTGGTACTATCACCTTACCTCTACAGGTTGGACTTAAAACCCTTCCCACTATGTTCTATGTCATTGACACATAAGTTTAGTTCAATTTCTTACTTGGTAGACCATGGATTCACACTATATATGCTATCCCTCCCATGGTTCATCGTTGTGTTAAATTCCTACATGATGGCTATGAGCATACCATTTCCAATGACTCTGACCCATTCTAGTTCTGCCGCATAGATCCAATCACCGCCATGCCCATACCTCCACTAAATCATATTCCATATCATAATATCAATACATATGATATTGCTCAATCTAGTGCTTCAAATACTTCCTCTACCTCCACATGCATCCCATCCATCCCTACACATACTACTGATATCATATCACCGCCATGTCTCCCTCTATAGCTACCACTATCCCACCCATCACTTCTCCTCTCAATCCTATAGCTAGTTCCACTCCTCCTAATATCCTTGACAATGCTATCCAAAAAGATAATGCCAACACTGATGATGAGGTCAATGTTGTGGAGCTTACCAATGAAACATTGCACAATATTAACTTTACTCCTCTTGAAATAGATGATTCCTACTTCCAAGACACTTTTGTTGCTATTGGCCCTAGTGAATATCAATTCACACAACCTCCTTCTTCCACTAACACCATGATACCTTTCTAGGGGACCGTCGATACATTAGACATCACACTACCTACTTCATCTCCTCAAGTTCACTCTATGCCACAAATTGATCCCTTCACATGCACTCTCTTCATACATGACTCTTATTGGCCTCATATTCCATTCAACCCCACTTGCTTTGACACTATTTGCATGCATGATAACTTAGTATAGTTAGGATTAACACTTGTCGATATCCTCCCCCACCTCACTCTCCTCACATTTATCACAGATTTATAATCGTTATTGCTGCCTATGGCCTCCATGTCTTCCATTTATTGGTTTTCCTTTCACACACTCACTATTATTCTTCACTCACACTCAGACAATCTTGGTGGCATTCTAGCTCCCAATCATACTGATATCACATTTCCCATGCCTTTTGAATGCATCTCTATTTATAATGATTCATTCCTTGGATATACTCAAAATCATAGTCATTGGTATGCACATGATTATCTGTAACCTCCTTTCACTGATGAAGAATATGTTATGGGCATGTAAAATTTACGCCGCACAGACTCTTTATATGATCTACCCCACACCATTGCTCACCAAGTCTCCAATCGAAATCTAATCGGTTATGATCCTAAAACTGATGATCTCTTAGATGAGTTTTCTTGATCATTATCCAATCACATATCTGGGGGGCATCATGCTTTCTTCACCCCCTTACATAACTATTAGTTGTCTCTGGTGTCTAATACTACACTTCACATTCCGTACTTCATGTCTAATATTTTCTAAGCACTCCTACATCTTTGGTGCACACATTGTAACATCATTACTTGATGACGCACTCTAGTTCCATGGTTCATACTTGACTAATGAGGGTCTAAGTATGAAATGAACCTCATATCATCTACAATTCATGCTCTGTACTTCACAATACATCTTCCTAGCATCTACTTTTACACAATACACTTATTTCTCGATGACACAATTTTGTTCTATGGTTCATTATTAACTGTTGAAGGGGCATTTCTAAATGAACCGCATCTCACACACATCTATTGGGGGGGGAAATGTTGCTCCTATCATCTTCACATTTTGCACATCGTAGCACACCATCAATTTTGCACAACATTTTCACATCTTGGTTACATTTACTCTTGTTAGCTTATTCTATTTACATGTTACACTTTGTTTTCCATGCTAGATGGATTCTTAGTATGTCATTATCTTTTTCTATATACACATGCGCATTCACTTGGTATTTTGAGGTGAATTAAAAAATCTTACAAATTTATACATGCTACATGATTCTCGACACATCTCTTTACCAGTCCCACCGATGCACCTAGGGCATCTACGTTTGCACTCTCATACTCTATTCAACACATTATCGTTCTATTGTTACAATCTTTACTACTTCCTGACACTATCCCACTGAGGCTCCTGGGGGCATTACCTTTACTCTTATCTTTGATTGTTATTATCACACGCTTTCTGTACATATTTACTTATCTTTCATCTAACATGCTAACAGGTGCTTCATGTGTAGCATTTTTCTTACAGGATCTATACAACCATGGTTATCTATCATTTTTTGCTTGTCTATTACTTGCTATTGTTTGTGGGCTATGCCCTATGTCTTGTTTGATCATTGTATGCTTTTGTCTGCTTCTACCTTAATTATCTTTGGGACATTGTGAGCGATGTCCCATGTATGAAACCCATTTTTGCAGTCCATCTTGTCTTACTAATTTTTTGTTACATTGTCCTCTATTGTATGCTTAGTTTTAATACTAACACTTGTTGCTAGCCCACATTGTCTGCTTGTGCCTTGGTTTCTACCATGCACATCCCCTACCCCCTTTAGGTATCCAATTTACATCATATATTCAGGTCCTCTCCTTTGGACCACATTATCCTACAGTCGTCACATGCACCCAAAATGAGGTAGACAACTTTTATAGGTGAACAAATCACCCCTATAACAAATCAAAGCTACAGATCAACACAACATAGTATAGAATCAATATTGAAACATATTCATAAAACGGTCCACAAACAGACTTAGACCTCACACATAGAGCATGACATTAACACCCAATATCATATAGTAGCACTTAGCGCTTGTGTCCTCCCTTGGGTGTTAATGCCCTAGGGGTAGAAATAATCAATTTGTTAATATGACACAATTTACAACAGTCTCCAGATAAATTCTCTAGTAGTAAGAACTTACCTCTAGTCACAGAATACTAATATATCAGTTACAATTGGTACAAATCAAAACAATTCAGAACAATAAAAAAAATTAGGAAAAAATCGGGACGTATCGATATGTAGTGGTACTTTTGGGGCAGATTCACGGAAGAAGATTAAAACGATACCTCTCTCCCCAACACTCTTCTCTAGGAGTGGGATCACTCAAAAAACTCACACTTGGCATGATATCGCTTCAAAAACTCACTCTCAACATGAGATCACCCAAAAACTTGCTCTTGGTGTGAGATCACCCAAAAACCTCACCATTCGAAAAAAATTTCAATAACTCAAAGCAAAATCAAGACAATTTTCTATCTCTTACGCTCTTATACATTAGGTGCACACTTTCCTTTTACATACTTTCACATTTTTACTTACTTATACACACGTTACTTTGATTTCTCATATTAAAAACTTTGAACTAATGTTTTTATCTTATTTTGCAAGTCTATCCTTAATACAAAACAAGAAGCAACTCACAAAAAGAACTACAACAACATGCTAATATGCATATGCATTTCACCCCTAGGGTCCACTTCCCTTTCCTAGTCTCTATGCTTCACATTGCGATCACTTAATGCTTCACTTGTCCACTCAGCATGCCATTGGCTACACACTTCTCTACACGATCATAAGGTACATGTATTCCATATACTTTATGCTATCAAGTATTCACTCAACATCATAAAGTGGGGGAAAAAATGTAGACACAAAATCTATGCATTTGGGTACATTTATAGGCAGTAGAGCATACTAATATATAAATGATTCCTAAGTAAAAAAACTAATAATTGAAAATGTCTTTTGTGCCTTTTAATTTATATGTTATGCACTCTTTCTGGTACCTTACACACTCTACAACCATGATCAATATTTGACTTATTTATATTTTATGGCATTGGAAACTAATCCAATTAGGACACTAACGCCTAGGCACTCTTGTCCCTCCTGGGCGCTTGTGAAACTTTCTCACCTTTTCTCACTCTTTTGGGTCTCTTTTAATTATTGGGAATCTTTTATACTTTTGGGTCGGCCTTTCAGTTGTCAATTATGAAATTCAAAGAAGGGAATCATATATATACATAGATATAGCTCTCAAATGGGGGACCGAGCATTATAATTATCTACTATCACCTAAGCTTTGCATCTAAAGGAAAACATAACATCTCAAAACATATATCTAGCACATTCATTCAAGGGACAAGGGTTGCATCACTTTTGTATACAAAACATAGGAGGGGAAGTCTATTCTATTTAATTAAACACATTTACATTTAGAGCATTCTAGATCTAGCCCGCGATCATAGTGAAACTTTCACAAGGGCACCTTAGGACATCAATACACACACTTCACACAAAACTAAATGGAGTCTGAAATGTAGTGCAATGTTCGGTAATAAGTTCACTCTTCGGGTGACTGTCGGGTCAGTCCGAATCCATATTCTACATCTTTTAAATTATATTTTTTGTGGTTTGTGGACATATGCAAGTAGATTTTTTTTTCAGGTTACATGTACATTCGAAGATCTAGGAGCGAATCCAGAGCGAAAAACAAAGATAAAAAATGAAGATCATCCCGTACAAAAGATATCAAAATCTGAGCACCTGTCTAGAAACTAGTGCTTAGGTGCTCTTGTCTTCTCGTGGGCACTCCTGTCCAACACATTCTTGAGTTTCAGAACCTCCAATGAGCATTGACAACACTCTTCTCAATCTGTTTTAGCGATTCACCTACCTAGATCACTTCCAGATTTCTTGGGAATCAACTAAGTGTATCTATCCCCCTCTCTTGCTTACAGTTTTATATTTTTACATGCTTGTTTGTTTGCATCTTCACTGTATATTAGAATTTGTATATCATACACTAGACTAGTTATTATGAAATTAACATTAAATTAAATTTATATTAAATCATTTAATTAAAGAACTTATTGATAACAATGAAAATCGAGCTCCCTAAACCATCTAATGTTAAACCAGTCAATGATAATCAAAAGATAAAAATATTTTGTGACCCTTTACCAAAACATGACAAGTAACCTACTGATTCTTGTGCAAATCACACGTATTCTACTGTGCCTCCTCCTTCATCAGGGCCTCTTGAATTTCTTGTTGCTTATGCCGATGTACCACCATGAGTCACTACATTCTCAAATCATGATTATCACACTATATTTTCTTTCGATTCATTGCATATCAATGCTTCTATTGGTACTTAAAATGTCAAGAATACTATGGTTTATCTACTAGCACTTACTAATGCATGCTCTGTGGCACTTCTATTAGCTATCAAATGTCTAATGTATCTAATCACATTTCCCATTCCTAATTCTTATGGAAGTGTCATTCTTCCTATTAAGGTTGGGTATTTTTCTATCTTTAAACCATTCCTTGTTACCTTTGAAATCGTTAGTTGTGACATGCTCTTAGGTCTTGCTTGGCTCTACGCTACATAAGATATCCATTTCATGCATCGTTTGTGTCTCAAGTTCATTCATAACAAAAAAGTTGTCAATATCAAATGTATTCCACCACACACACCATTGACTTGGCCCTACTTGCTCCTATATATGCAAATGTCATGGAATTTTTTAGGTATCTAAGAAGGCTTGTCAGATCTAAAGGTACTTCTAACTCTCCTATCTTGTAGAATACGACCAACAGTCCCAACTTTAGGACCCATAATGGGAAAGACAATGATTCCACCTTGTCATCCTAAGTCCCATCACTGAAGTAAGTCTATTCACACAGGTGTTCTCTGTATCCCTTGTCCTAAGATGGTATGGTTAGAGTATAGTCCCCCTCAGATAAGTGGGAATTAGATTCCACACTACTCACACAATCCCTTCCCACAGTTGTATTATTACTCAGGTAGATTAAAATCGGTCTTATATAGGTAAGCACATAGTTATATATTTTACACGACCGAAGGTCTATAGTAACATTGTTACTATGCGTTTAGGTGTCCTTAAATATCGGGTTGGGTGTCATTTCCCTTCATTTATCATTCAGATAGCCTTTTATCCATCACACACCTGGGGCAAATTTTCATTTATTTCAAAACAAAATAACCACAGTAAGAGGCAAGAAAAATCCATTGTCTCTGATGTATACTAGGAAACGTTCACACGCCGTGCTTTCTGTTTACAGTATTCCTTTGATAAACTTCCTACAACAGGTTTGGTACTAAAATTTCTCTCCAACTTATTTCTCCAATGACACACTCTTGTGCTATGGTTCACACTTGAATATTGAGGGCACAAATTCATAAATGAACCTCAAATCCTCAATAAACTTCATGAAAAGAACTATTTTACCATACAATGAGATCCTAGCATTATTAAACTTCATAAAAATTTCAGCTAAAATACCCAATGAAACCCGCTAGTTACACAATTCATAATCAGACTATAGAGGCTCTGAGTGGCCAAATGGAGCTCACATCATACACACTTTAAAAAATAAAAATCAAAATCCTATATTTGCATGCACAGGTAGCTTCCTCATAGAATATTCTCGAGTTTCCTCAAGACATACTTAAATGTCATTAAGTTTTATAGGTGCCACTATTGAGTGGCCAACATTTATAAATGAACCTCATCTCATACATATCTGTCTAGGGGGAAATGTGGCTCCTCCAAAATAGCTTCAGCGGAGTCTTATACAGTGGTAGCACACAATAAAAATAAAACACAATTTACATACCTTGGTTGCATTTTCTACATGGGTTAGCCTATACTGACCAAGTTACATTATTTAAACCATCAAATAAAATTGCAAACTATGGTCAAAGACCATAGTCATTAACAACCAACAAAAGCCAAAGAGTATATACAGAAGGCCATATTGCCATTCCAAATCAAATAGAATCTCAATGGTGTATGGTCAAAGACTCTATACTATTTTCAATCAATTAAAATGCCAATCTACTAAACATTTTTCCATATTGATTACCCACAGCAAATGGAATATGACTATATTAAATTAAATAATTAAATGTCTATTACCATGATCCTAGACTAAATTAATCAATCAAAATAAATAATCACTCAACATGGAGCCACGATCGGTCGAAGACAAAATAAAACCCAAATGAGTTTGTTGTCACCAAATCACTGCAACCTCCAAATGGCTAGGATGTGAATAGGACATTCAGTGTGGTTGGGACACATGGGATAACCTCTCAAGCTGTGGGACTTGGGCTCTCGAAGTGAAATTCCAGACAAGGTTGACTTCCTCTTTCTAAACTAAGTGTTTGTACTGCTCCTAGTGTGATAAAAAAGGCTATCTAGTCCTATGCTAACCTCTTCATGGGTTTTAGGGAAAGAGATTTACAGAAATGAAATTATACTAGGGATGGTGATGTACCAAATAAAGGGTGTTTCCAAAATTAGGAAGGGTTATTTGGAAGAGGGTGTGTACAACCACAGGTCAACTTCACCTACTGCAACTTAGAGAGGGTACAGGATACCACAAACTAAGAGACATGCGTTCCCTTTGTTAAACTTTATCAGACTGAGAAATATACTAGTTTCCCAGTGAAGAAGGATGAAATCAAGAAGGGTGAACAGACACCACAACTCAACTGCATTCAATACTTCACCACTCAATAAACACAAAACTCCAAGAACCTGCAATAGAAACTTAAACTTGCACAGTGTACCTGCAAGTACGAGAAAGGCACAAATAAGCATAGAAGGATGAAAGGACCAAGATTAGTCACAAAACACACACTTTTATTGCTTCAATAACATGCCCAATGCATCATACATTCAAAAGAGGCAATAGTTGCCATTACATTCTTGAAGAGGAAGCTTGAAAGTTCTCTCAACACACAAGGACAACTTGCAGAAGAGAGAGGACTCCTGAAAAGCATATACTTGCCTAAGATATCTAACTGTCCAACTTGTCTGACCTGTTGGAACCCTTTGAAATGATCTTCCAACTTACATTTATAGAAGAATATGTGAGAAATAAGAGGAAAGGTCATAATTACATTCCTAAATTGAAGGCCCATGATTTATTTATCATAGATAGTTGAATCACCTAAGAAGGTTCCATCATGGGTCATTAATTGCCTGATGACCTAGTCTTGTTTGATCCTTGTATGAGGAGGAGGGATCATGAAGAAAAGGCCAAAAATGAGTCCAACTCGGTGGTTCGCTTACCGAGCCAGCTAACCAAGTTGAATTCGAGTTCTTCCATGCCGCACCTAGCTCCAACTATGAACTGAGCTACTTTGCCTACACGCATCAAACAATCTCCCCACGTCGATATTCACAAAACAAACTTTATGCTGAGCTCCATGTGCTGAGTTAGCCCACGACACTTCCAAAGGACATTGAGCTCACCCTAAACACCTTTGAGCTAAACCTAACCATGCTAGAGTTGGGTTACCCATGACTCCCAAAGAACGTGTCAGGTTACTTTACACCACACCGACTGATGCTAACTCGGCTCACTCCGCAAGCTCTTTATCGTGTCCTCCCTGTCGATCTATAACTCAACTGAGCTTCTCTTATGAGTTGATGTTCTCTTTTTTAAACCCCACCACCTTTATCATGAGCTCGGCCTACGAACTGTTCTTAGGGCCTAACTAAATTCCATACTCTGACGCCAAGTCGAGCTCATTCACACTGAGTGATCTCATTTGTATTGAAAGACGAACTTCACTTTTAACGTATAGATTCATCACAGAGCCACCTTTTTTTGTATCACTTCACATGGAGTCAACCTACTAGGCATCACCATACTGCTGAGCTTCCATCACATCTAGTTTTCCACCGACGAGCTCCCAGATTGAGATCTACACCATAACTACGTCAATCTTGTTTGTATCGTCACTGATCTATGAGCTCCTTAATGAGATTTCTCTTTTCCTCCATAATCGAGTTGACTCGATGATTTATTCTCTCTGTGAGTTTCCTTCCCATGACCGAGCTCAGCCCAAAGTTTTCATTGTCTCTACCTGCATGACAAGCTATGGTTATGGTTCACTCAAATTCTTCTCACAGATTGAATTCCTTGTATCACGCCCTATGATACAACACTGAGCTCCTATACTGAATGTGCTCATTTACTCCTTTACAATGTCTGACTTACAAATTATGTTTTTGCGCCATACGGTTTTCTCAAACAGACCATTTACAAGTGATAAGGATGTAGTATGCAAAACGGCCGACCAGGTATTTCAGAGTTGACCTTCACATTCGATTCGTTTCTAGGAGAAAACAATGCTGAGAAATATGAATCGTTTCATTCTGCACCGTAATAAACTTCCATCTCTTGACTCGGGTAAATTTTATGAAGCCTTGAATGACGTGACTCCAATCCATTGTATACGACAGTGAATATTTGTTTCCTGTAACTGCTTGTTTAAACGCTCGAAAGAAAGGCTTCTACTGTACTGCACATGCCTGCTGCCTGTGGTTGATCTATCTCGCGACCACCGAATGCTCAGATCCTGAATCGGAGTTGGCAGAAGTATGCTGGCAAAGGCGAACTGATCAGGTCAGACATCCATTCGTTGCATGCTGGCAAAGGTGAACTGATCGGGAGGACATCTGTCTGTTGCTTCGTGAGGAACAGTATCAATGCTTCGTGAGGAAACCCGTGTCTTCTGTAAGCTGCGATTATGGTATTCCATGAGAAGGCGTCTCTTTCTTGTGAAATCATATTCCTGGAAATGCAGGTCTGTAATAGTTGAAGATATGTAGACGGGTTTACAGGGACGTTATGTGTGGTAAGCAGAATGTGTGGAGCTTTGAGCGTAGAACCGTGTCATACTCAATTTTGGCCAGGCTAGACCACCACGTCCAATCCTATTAAACACTTCAACTGCCTCATTCCCACGTTCTCCGACTTACCTTCCGTGTGACTTGCACAACGTGCTCCGATCCTGTTTACATGGCCCGTGCGGAATTCTGGTCATGGTTTGCCATCTTAATATTTCCCATTTGGCAGTGTTTGCCTGAATCTCTCCCCTACACGGAGTGAACAACTTGGAATGCCATCTTAATATTTCCCATTTGGCATACTAGCTCCGTATCCCCGCATAACGGCTTGGCCACATCAATCCACGGGCCTCGGCCTTAGCTTTGCCGCGCAAACTTGGCAATTTGACCCGATTTCTCCACTTCACGGAATCTTTTCAATGGCTTGACATCACGTCATTTCCCTTGGCAATGCTTGCCTTATTTCCCACGTTCGGGATTGGAGTGCGGGGTTTCATTATCATTTGGCCATATTTCGTTTTGGACAGATGGCCACCGATCTCCACTTTTCCACCAGCGCGCGGGATCTTCATGAATCTTCTCCTGCCGAGTTTTCCTTCAACAGATTTGAGGATAACATTAAACTCTCAGTGCAAACATTTCAGCTGTAGCTTGTAAGGTGTGATAATTTCAACAGAATCCTTTATGCTTGCCAATCTAGTGACTCGTTGAAGATGCTCATATAATTGCAAAGCAAATTGTGCCTCATGAATATTCTGATATGAAACAGTCCCACCTCTATGAGATTCGCTTCCATGAGTTGCATCGTAAAACAAGTAAGGTCTCGATAGAGAATCTTTGTAATAAATTTCATCAAGTCTCATGGTAACACTCTCACTGTCACTTCATTGATTTTCATAAAAATAACTTGAAGGAAAATCCCGAATTTGAGGATGCATTCGATGCTGATCAGATAACAACATAGTAGGGTGACCTGCTTGTTGGAAGTGCTAAAAAAGGCTTCTATTAAACTGCAACATCCTTGTTGCCTGTGCACCGAACACTCGGCCGAGGAAGGTCTGAACAACGTCAGTGAAAATATATATACTGTATTCACTTTTACCCTGGCCCGACATTCTTGTTACCGCCTGCATCGATCTCTACCGAGATCCTTATAGAGTTTCCTTCATTCGTCAATTTTCAACGAGCTATATTTTGCATTAACAAGACCTCGTCAAGCTCTTACAACTGAGAGTTTCTACTGAGATGATTTCCGAGATGACTATCATTTTGACACCGGATTCTCTATCAACTCGACCCTGAACTCTTCACTGAGTTGAGATCAACTGGGTGCCTTTCGATGCTAGGTGATCTCTTCATACACAATTTAGGAATTATTTTTAATTATTGCATCTCGTCAATAACCGAAGGTGGGTTCCTGGGACTATTATTTCATTTTGAACATGATAGGACCCCGTTGTCCAATCTTGCCATGTGTGCAAAATTGGATAACATGTTCCTCATGTGTAACATTTGTCTTACAAGATCAATACAACCATGGCGATTTGTCACTTCTTGTTTTCTATTATTTGTTATTATTTTTTGGCTATTTCCTATGTCTTGTTTGATCCTTGTATGTTTTTGTTTGCTTCAGCCTTGATTGTCTTGTGAAATTGTAAGTGATGTGCCACGTATGAAACTTGTTTTTTGCGGTCCATCTTGTCTTTCTAGTTATTTGTTATATTGTCTTCTATTGCATGCTATCTTTTATACTAACACTTGTTACCAATCCATCTTTTTTGCATGTGCCTTGATTTATACCATACACATCCCCTACCCCTTGAAGGTATCCACTTCAGATATGCATATCCGTATTTGGTCATCTCCTTTGGACCGTATTAGCCTACAATCGTCATATGTACCCCAAATAAGGGGGAAATATATTGGGTGAATAAATCACCTGTACAACAACTCAGAGTTACACTACAAGAAAAACACAAGAAAATAGTCACATATTGGCCCAGAAATAGACTTGGGTCCAAAACACGGATCATGCAATAACGCCTAGACCTTGACAATAGTGGTGGGGGCTTGTGTCTTGGGGAAAACATAGTCAATTTATTAGTTTAGCAGACTCTACAATAGTTTTCAAATCAATTATCCAATAGAAGGCACTTGCCTCCAGTTAAAAAATTCAATTTATCAGTTGCATTTCGGTTATAATCAAAATAATTAGGACTAATAAGAACAAATTGGGATGTACTATTTGCAGTGGTGATTATTCAGGAAGTGTCATGGAAGGAGAGAAAAAGCGTCATGGAAGGAGAGAAAAACTATAACCTCTCTCTCCAACACTCTTCTCTTGGTGTGAGATCAATCCAAAAAACTTTCACTTGGCATAAAGATCGCCCAAAAAAACTTGCTCTCGATGTGAGATTCTCCCAAAAACTCTCTCTTAGCGTGAGATCGCTGAAAAAACCTCACCCTTAGGAAAAAAAATTAGTGACTCCAAGAAAATTAGGACAATTCTCTATCTCTTACACTCTTATACATTAGGTTCACACTTTCATTTTACATACTTCAAACTTTTACTTACTTATACACATGTTACTTTGATTTCTCATATACAAAACTTTGACTAGTCTTTCGTTCTTCTTTTACAGGTCTATCCTTAATACACAACAAGAAGTAACTCACATCAGCTACAACAACATTCTAATACATATACACTTCACCCCTAGGGTCAACTTCCCTTTCCTAGAGTCCACACTTCACATTGCGATCACTTCATGCTTCACTTGTTCCACTCGGCATGCTATCAACTACCACTCTTATCTATAGGATCACAAGGTACACATCTGCTAATCTACTTTATTCTAAAAGGTATTCACTCAAGAACATAAAGTGGGGACAAAATGTAGACATGAAATCTATGCACTTTGGTACATTTATAGGTCCTAGAGCATGCTAATATATACATGATTCTTAAGCAAGAAACTAGTAATTGACAATGTATTTTTGGATTTTTTTTTTTGTTTTTTATGATTTTATTAACCTTACACACCCTACATCCCTGTCAGTATTTAAAATAATTTAATATTTATGGACTTAGACACTAGTGCCCAGTTAGGAACACTAGCACCCATGCAACTCCTGTCCCTCCTGGGCGCGCCTAACCCTTTCTCCCCTTTTCTCACTCCTTTTGGGGGTTTAATTTAATCCTTTAGCATCTTTTAGTATCTTTTGGTTCGGCCTTTCAATTATCAAAGATTACCAATTCAAACAAGTGGAATCATATATATCTATAGTATATATATATATATATATATATATAGATAATAGTATATATTATACATAGTTATAGCTCTCAAATAAGGGGCAAACACTAACATTATCTACTATTTTCATTTTGAACATGATTAGGACCCGTCGGTCCAACTTGCCATGGTGCAAATTGGATAAACATGTTCCTCATGTGTAAACATTTGTCTACAAGATCAATACAAACATGGCGATTTGTCACTTCTTGTTTTCTATTATTGTTATTATTTTTTGCTATTCCTATGTCTTGTTTGATCGTATGGTTTTTGTTTGCTTCAGCCTTGATTGTCTGTGAAAGTGAAAGTGAGTGCCACGCTATGAAAACTTGTGTTTTTGCGCCATATTGTCTTTCTAGTTATTTGTATCTTGTCTTCTATTGCATGCTATCTTTTATACTAAACACTTGTTACAATCCATTCTTTTTGCATGTGCCTTGATTTATACC
Source organism: Taxus chinensis (assembly GCA_019776745.2). Lineage (NCBI taxonomy): Eukaryota > Viridiplantae > Streptophyta > Pinopsida > Cupressales > Taxaceae > Taxus > Taxus chinensis. The sequence goes on from CM034147.1 coordinate 681,094,542, forward strand.
ATACACATCCCCCTTACCCCTGAAGGTATCCACGACTTCAGATATGCATATCCGTATTGGTCATCTCCTTTGGACCGTATTTAGCCTACAATCGTCATATGTACCCCAAATAAGGGGGAAATACTATTGGGTGAATAAATCACCTGTACAACAACTCAGAGTTACACTACAAGAAAAACACAAGAAAATAGTCCACATATTGGCCCAGAAATAGACCTTGGGTCCAAAAACACGGATCATGCAATAACGCCTAGACCTGACAATAGGGTGTGGGCTTGTGTCTTGGGAAAACATAGGTCAATTATTAAGTTTAGCAGGACTCTACAATAGTTTTCAAATCAATTATCAATAGAAGGCACTTGCCTCCAGTTTAAAAAATTCAATTTATCAGTTGCATTTCGGTTATAATCAAAATAATTAGGACTAATAAGAACAATTGGGATGTACTATTTGCAGTGGTGATTATCAGGAAGTGTCATGGAAGGAGAGAAAAAGCGTCATGGAAGGAGAGAAAAACTATACCTCTCTCTCCAACACTCTTCTCTTGGTGTGAGATCATCCAAAAAACTTTCACTTGGCATAAGATCGCCCAAAAAAACTTGCTCTCGATGTGAGATCTCCCAAAAACTCTCTCTTAGCGTGAGATCGCTGAAAAACCTCACCCTTAGGAAAAAAAATTAGTGACTCCAAGAAAATTAGGACAATTTCTCTATCTCTTACACTCTTATACATTAGGTTCAACACTTTCATTTTACATACTTTCAAACTTTTACTTACTTATACACATGTTACTTTGATTTCTCATATACAAAACTTCTTGACTAGTCTTTCGTTCTTCTTTTACAGGTCTATCCTTAATACACAACAAGAAGTAACTCACATCAGCTACAACAACATTCTAATACATATACACTTCACCCCTAGGGTCAACTTCCCTTTTCCTAGAGTCCACACTTCACATTGCGATCACTTCATGCTTCACTTGTCCACTCGGCATGCTATCAACTACACTCTTATCTATAGGGATCACAAGGTACACATCTTCTATCTACTTTATTCTAAAAGTATTCACTCAAGAACATAAGTGGGGGACAAAATGTAGACATGAAATCTATGCACTTTGGTACATTTATAGGTCCTAGAGCATGCTAATATATACATGATTCTTAAGCAAGAAAACTAGTAATTGACAATGTATTTTGGATTTTTTTTTTTGTTTTTTATGATTTTATTAACCTTACACACCCTACATCCCTGTCAGTATTTAAATAATTTATATTTTATGGACTTAGACACTAGTGCCCAGTTAGGACACTAGCACCCATGCACTCCTGTCCCTCCTGGGCGCTCCTAACCCTTTCTCCCCTTTTCTCACTCTTTTGGGTTTATTTTAATCCTTTAGCATCTTTTATACTTTTGGTTCGGCCTTTCAATTATCAATTACCAAATTCAAACAAGGGAATCATATATATATATATATATATATATATATATATATATAATATATATATATATATATACATAGTTATAGCTCTCAAATAAGGGACCAAACACTAACATTATCTACTATCACCTAAGCTTGCATCCAAATGCACAAAGAGCATCTCAAAGCATCCATATAGCACACTCATTTAAGGGACAAGTGTTGCATTCTTCTGCATACATGACATACGAGGGGAAGTCTACTTTATTTCATTTCACACATTCTATACATTTACTACATTTTAGATCTAGCCCACTATCATTATGTAACTTGCACAAGGGAATCCTAGGGCATCATTACACACACTCTCACAAAGAAATACATGGAGTTTGAAATGTAGTGTAGTACTCGGTACTAAGTTCACTATTTAGGTGACCGCCGGGGTCATTTTGACTCCAAATTCTGCATCTTTTTTATTAGATTTGATGTTGTTTGTGGACATGTGTGGATAGACAATTTGTTTTTTAGGTTACAAGTACATGTGGTGATCTAGGAGAAAAATAAAAGTGACAACCATAGACTAACACCAAAACTCCTCCTGCACAGAAGATATCAGAATTTGAGCACCTATTTGGAAACTAGTGCCAAGATCTAGTCACTAGCACCTGGGTGCTCCTATCCTCCAATGGGCATGCCTTTCTTGCATCATTTCAAGTTCAAGAACCTCCAGTTTATAGTGATGACACTCCCCTTAGTCTGTTACAACTATTCACTTGCCCATATCACTTATAAACTACTTGAAAATCAACTAAGCCTATCTATCTCCCTCTCTTGTTTATGGTTTCATACTATTACAAAACTTTCATTTTTTTATATACTTCATCATAAGGTAACTTAGAAATATGCCAACCTGGTAAAGTATTTTCTTCATCCAACATCTGAGTGTATTCATTAAATGGAATGAGATTTGAGAGGTTGACAAATCCATTGTCCTCATTTGCTTCATGTGAGCTTGAAGTAGATGCAACACATTTTGTCGTATCCATTTTGTTATTCCTCTAAATGTCCTTTTCCATGACTTACTTGAGTTCTATAGCCATAACACAACCTTCCCTGGGAAAACAAAGGAACTGACTTAGTTTGCACGGCTTACGTGATTTAGTTCAATAATAAAATTAGTAACACAAAGGAGAAATGGTGCAGAATACTTAAAAGTGCAAGAAAAACTAAGGACAATGCTCTAATACCAAGTGTTGTCGAGAACCCACACCAGAGTATATATTTTATTACTTTACTAAGAAAATTACAACAGTATAGTAAGAGTGAACTCCATTATTATAAATTTTTCTTGTATACAAATCATAGAATATAGAAAAGGCCAATTGTGCAACACATCATGCTCTATTTTCTTTGGAGAGTGTTAGTGTCAAGGAAAATGAAAAAATAGCTATGTTTTTAGAACATTAGTCAGTGCAGATTCTACACATATTAATTTGTAAACCCTTTAAGGTTGTGTCACATTTTAATGCCCTTTGAGGCTTGAAGATTATTAAATAATGTTTTTTTTGTTGATTTATGCTATGTTAACTTTGAATATTGTATTTTTTCATTATGTATATTATAATTTTTTTATAAAAGGCCATTTAATATCTATGCATTCATCCAATATCTTATAGGTTCACCTAGTATTTATTCTGTGACTACCTTCAACTCATGGTAGATGAAAAATGTGTCAAATTAAAAAAGTATACTTATACAATGATTTAGCTTACCTTGTTTTGAACATACTTGGAATACAAGGTGCTCTATTCACATATTTAGTTGTGTTTATGAAATTGAGTGCATCATGACTTGGCTAAGACATTGTGTATTGGTGTAATTATTCACAACTTGCTACAATAATCAACGATATGAAAGAGATTTGGTAGGAGTGTGAGAGTGGTGTGCAAAAAAGCACAGTAGTGCACATATCATATAATGAAGGAAGTTATTCCATATTCAAAAAATATGACAGGTTGTGAGAATTTTTGAACTTTGGAGGCACAAAGTTAACAAAAATGGGTAGGGGCTCATTTTTTTTGATAGAAGCCTCACATACTATTCTCCCAAAGTTCAACAATCTCCGCTATTAGATAACTAGTTGAGTGGTATTTGTTCACATATTTAAGTGCGTATTTTGAAAAATTAGGTTCATCACATCTCATATAAGGCATTTTAGATTGGTGTAGATGTTTGTGGCTTGATAAAGTAATCCTTGATATGAAGGATCCTTGGAAGGAACATCAGAGTATTGCATAGAAAAGCATACTAGTGCACAAATCATGAAATTAAGTGCCACAAACTACACAAAATAATACAAGTGCTAGAGACTTACTCAACTAAATGAAAAGAGTATTTCCAAAATCCAGAAAGTATTGCTAAATTGAAAAGATCACTAACTTAAAAAATTAGACAAAGCAATGTAGCATGATCACAAACATGTTTTAAATTGGACAAAAAATTATTCTATATACATACATTATTACAAGGCCTAATTTACCCCTTTATGTAAGTAATATAGAAATTGGGTAGTTAGTTGTATTTCAATATCCTTCCAAGCTGCTATTTGTTTGGTGCATATTTGTTGTAACTATTGCAAAATGGTGTTCTAGACAACTATCTCTAAAAGTTAAGAAGGAATCAGTTTATTTAAAAGCATTGTAATTTCAACCTCCAAATATGTTACTTCATTTTGCATGATCTTCATCTATGAATTAACCTAGCTTTTATATTCGTCCATGTCATTTATGGTTTGGGACCTTGTAAATTATTTTTGCCTATATCAATCTCCTAATGCAACTAGTATTTTTTTCTCAGTTCTAGTCATATCTTCTTTGACATCATATGTTGTGGAAGCTCTTGTGAAATCATTTTCAAGAGAATCAAGATCTAGTCTCTCCTATTGGTTCATGGCCATATAACCCAAGAATTCTAAAAAGTAGGCTACCTCATCATCCAACATAGATCTTATACTTTTGTATTGTGCTATAATTTTATCTCTTTGTTTTGAATTCTTCATATGTAGTGGTACCAATAATGTAGCTTTATATTCTTCAACAATTTCCTCACATATTTTACTACCCCTTTTCTCCAAGAAAGATAGATGGTAAAGAAGGTTACTACCATCTCATTGAATCTCTTCCCCACTAGATAATTGTCATTTGGTTCATACTATGGTCACACCTTGTAGATGTATGCAATCACCTTCTTCATTATCTCCGCCAAAGTGACACCTCTTTACCTAGTTTATATGCATGCTCTCTTAAAATAGGCCACTTATATGAAATTTCTATATAAGGTAAAATATATTCAAATTTACTATTTCCCGTTGACCATTTGTTTATACTAGGATATGTATAAAGGAGAATGTCCCTAATTACTAACTCTTTTCCAAATTACCTTTAATTACATCTAAATTATGAACCATGCCTCTAGGGGCTATATATATTATTAATTTGTTCCACCTTTCCTCATATTTTCTTTCCTTCTCCATTTTTACCTTGCTAACTTCCAACCGATTATTCTCTTCTTATTCCTTTTTCTTAGCCGCCTCCTCTTCTTTCCTCTATTTATCTTCGTACTCTTTCTTTTTATTTTCTTCTTCCTCCTCATTATTATATTCTTCCTCATTGCTCTTGTTTTACTCTTCTTCTTCCTTATTTTTATTTTCTTATTCCTTCTTTTTCTTACTCTCTTATTCATGTTTTTTAATCTATTTCCTCTACGGCCTATTTTTATTCTTATTCATCCTATTTTCCTCTTCTTCATTATTATTTATATTCTTCTCCCTTCTTATTTTATTCTTTCTCCTTTTTCTTTCTCTTCTTCCTATTTTATTTTTATATGGCCTCCATAGATTTTTTCTTCCTCTTCCATTTTATATTACGTCTCTACAACAATATTCTTATGCTCCTCAAATTCTACTTATTTTTGGGCCTTCATGGCCTTACTATTTTGATCCTCAAGTTATAGTTATTTTTGGGCCTCTACAACCTTCTTATTTTGTTCAGTCTTTTTTCTTTTTCTTCCTCTTCAATTTTCTGATGTGTCTCTACAACATTCTTATCATGTTCCTCAACTGCTACTTATTTTTTTGCCTATGTGGCCTTTTTATTTTGTTCCTACATTAATTTTTTCCTCAACACCTCCTTCGTGACTTCTTCTTCATTCTTCTTCTCTTCCTCCAACTTATTTTAGGCCTTGAAAGTGGCCACCTCAACCTCCACCTTGGTTTGTTTTGTTTCTCCTTAATTTAATTTTATAATTAATTTATACTTTTCTTGACATCCACCTCCTCTAATTGTAATTTTTATAATGTTTTCTATTGCTTTGTTTGAGTCTACACCATCTTATGGTGTTTCTTGGTGTGAATATATCTCCATTACATTGCCTTCACCTTCTTCTCATATTTAGGAGTGAGGTTTTTGTTGTGATAAAAATATATATCCATTTCAATATCTTTTTATAGTTAGACTGCCTTGGTAATTTTTTTAAAAATGTGGTGGATCCTCTCTACAATTCAAATAGGGATGACATAAAAAATGTACTCAATATGATGTTTAAAATATTTGAGGTATTCTATGAGAGATTCTATAATTTCTAGTTTATCTACTTTCCTGTATTTATTAGCGACATGTACAAATCCACTATCCCTACATTTCTACGGAAGTTTAGTTGTAACTTCTCCCTTCACAAATTTCTCATTCTAGCTCTTTGGATGGAACATACTCTTCTACTCTTCCTCTATTTCCAATCGCTCCTCATATTATTTATTTTTCTATTACAGAAAAGATGGAAAACGATGAGGTTCTTTGAGGATTTTTTTGGTTTTTGAGAGATAGGGCCCTTTTTTTCCCACATGCATTCATTTCTTATGGCTTCCTTGTGTAATTGATCCTCATGTCTACCTTATTCATTTTTTTCTATTTATGTGAGATACATCTGATGGAAGTTACCAATGATTATTTTCCTTCATCAGTAGACCTCAAATTTCCCTTGCTTATCCCCGTAATTTATCCTCAAACTTAATTATTATTCCTTTGTTTGCACATTGGGTTCAACCAATATTTCTAAGAATTTTTCTATAGATGTTACTAATATATCCACAACTTCTTCATTCATCATATAAGGTCCATCCTCATAGGGAAAACCCCCCATTTTCATCCACATTTTTGTTATAATTCGATCTATATTTAGTGGTATTGGTTTCCATAGATCAATAGTATATTATCTAATTACATCCATCACATATTTCACAATGTCATTTGAGACCTCATAAGGATAGGATTTTCATACATTGTCTATGACACAAAGTGTTGGATATACAAACTAATTGTGTTTACCATGAACAAGACTTCCTTCTCATATTGAGATATTTCCTACTTAAAACTATAATCGTACTTACCACCATTGATCTACTCTTTTCATTCCATTGTAGTAAGGATATAATGGCCTCTATATGAGTCATTGTATGAATATGATGTTTTATTTGAGCCCCTATGGATCTATTAAATTCTCTTTGAATTTACCTTCTTTCCATAAGAGAGTGTTTGTAAAGTACATTATAAGACAAATTAAGAGAGACCCATAAAAGAGTCATGTTTACTTTCCTTCATTCGACAGATGTCCTTGTTGATTTTTTTAAACAATATTTCACATAGGTTATACTTTAATGGAGTCATGACCATCTCATAAGCTATCATTTTACTTCTTGGGTACATGATATCTCCCCTACTTGTGTGGTAAATTTTCCATGAAACATATTTCATGAAATATCTCAATCCGGGCCTATGTATCATGGGGATTGAAATCCCTCTTTCATTCAATGTTGTCCATAACAACCTTGAATTATCTTTAACTGTATCCATCCCCTTTTTTCCAAGATGTGCACATTAACAATCATATATTATCACTATTACTATTTCTCGCTCGCTTTATCATTTGGAAAGATTGGTCGATATGCAACATGCCATTATGTAATTTTCTTAGTAGAAACTTGATTATATTTCTTTCCATAACGAAATAAGGGAAATTTTACCACGCATCCAATTTCATCTATGAGATTTCTTGAGCTTTTTTTATTTTTCTATCTATGTTATAGGGTCCATCTCTACCAATTGTTCCTTATTCACTTCTATATATTTAGGGAATATTTAAACTATTTTTTAGAAGATATAATTGTGTGGGTTGTGTTGGCCCCCAAATAAGTATCAAGGTTGAAAGGGGTGAAGGTAGCAAGATAGGTTAGTGTAGTGAGGTGATTCTTCAACTAGAATGATAGATTTGGGGAAATAAATAAGAAGGTGGTTATCTTATTACTTTTTTGGCTCTATGAAACCTAGGGAAGAGACCCTATGACAACCTAAATGCATGAAACATCACAACTATATACTTGAAGTACAATAAACCTAGACATACAAACTAACCACTATGAATCCCCACCCAATTTACTATCACTAGTAGAAAAAATCATAACATTTCCTAAGTCTAAGAAAAGATTTCATGAAAACATATTATGATGATATAGTTATTTGTAATTCACGGGTTATTTTCTATCTAGATCAACAAAATATTCAAAGGTAAACTTGCACACATGAATTTACAATTATAATGGCTAAAATCTTAAAGGCTTTACACAAATGAATTGAGATTTTAGTATGGGCATGGAGTGAAATTAAACATGTTTAACATAAGGAAAGTTGATCAAGATGAACTATTATTAGTGACTAGATCCAATGGGCAAGGAGTTACCTAAATTCAAATCAAGTGATCTAGTGATAATAAATATAACAAAAATCTACATGACTACTACAAATCTACCATGAACTGAGAAAAATAATGAACTATCCTACATGTACCTTTCATCACCAATTAGAACAAGGAATCATACAATGATAATACATTGATATTAAATCCTTTGTGGGAAAACAAGGAAGTGAAAGCATATAAGGAGTTTTGTAATTAAACACTTACAAATGTTTACACAATACTAACAAGAACTAATTTTCACCTACATAATATTCCTAAAACAACATAAACCTTGCTCCCCATTATTTTTTCTCTTTCAACCAAGAAATATGATCATTATTCAATGGCTTAGAAACCTAGAGAATACAATTCTCAAATAGGTAAACAAGGATTCCTTAATCGTCAAAATATCATTATGGAGAGTTTCTTCTTCACTTTATAAAAATTTATTTATAAAAGTGCAAAACAAAGGTACTCATAATATTATCTCAATTGAAATCAGAGGTAAGAGAAGATACACTTTTCAGAACTAGGTGAAAAAAAAATCATCCACCAATGAGAGAAGAGATAAAAGTGTTCTTGGATCACTCTTGCCAAATTAATATGGAAAGGAACACAATTTTTTCCTAGAATCAAGCTAAATTTTACCTAAACATGACTTATTATGGAAGATCAAATGAGGATCCATGAAGATAACACATGTGTATCCCTAAAATTTATGAGAATGGGTGAATAGGAAACTACCACTTGGCTAGATGATCAATTCTCTGTCATTGGATCATTGTGATAGCTCTATTATTTGATCTACATTTTAACTAACTTCTCAATGTAAATTGGTGGGTACATGAAGGGAAAAATATATCAAAATTATCTTCTAGAAGGGGAAATTTACCACCCAATACCAATAGAGAGTGATTTATGCACCATTGGACTAAAAAATATGATAAGGAGAACCCCAAAAACTTTGTAAGAAAATATCCATAATCTCTTCATATCAACCCCAAAACTCATGTCAATTCAAATATCTCTCCAAGGAATTTATTGTGACACTAGTCACATGTCATTTGGAGCTCCCAATGAAAATTTATGATCAAAATACCATATCTTAGTCATTGTAATGGATCCTCCCAATTTGATGTCCCCAAGTTTTATTCTACACTAAGCTTCGTCTTCAAATTTAAATCAATCAAAATATTCTGTGACCAACCACTTGTCGACAGGTAGCCTCAGGATTTCAAGGTTATTAGGCTCTTTGTCTACCTTCATATTAATCTCAACTTTTTTATCATTCTAAGTGGCTCTTGAATGGCCGAAGTGGACCGATCATGTATTTTCAATGTTCACAAAATCATGAGGTCACCTGGGAGTCTTAGGACTATCCTCGAGTTTCAATGCCTCCACTTGTACATCTACCTTATTGAAGATCTGGTGGCCTATGGTTGGTTCACATGGATTTATCACATGATTTTAGTATTCATATAACTTTTTGGTTCCTTAGGGTATTGGGTCACCTTTTTATTCCACTTTATGAAACCTCAAAGGATTGATTGATCCTTGATTTCTTTTGAGGCTTTAGATGACTATGAAAATTTTAGAGCCCAACCTCATGCCACATGTTTTCAAGATCTCAAGATTTTGGTATTCTAGTTATTCCTTCCTTAGTCACTTCCCCTTGAGATCTTGAACCTTTATGAGTGCATACTTTCTTCATTGGTCCATGTGGGACTAATAATGACATTTTGTGACCCTAGGTCTACTCACCCTTTCAAGATTATGGGTATTCATGTATATCGTGAAACATTCGAGTTCTCAAGAACTCGAAAACCTAAGTCCTTTATCTCTCTTAAAAATTTGTTGAGACCTCTAGACCCAAGGATGGTCATCATTGGTCCACAAGGTCCAATAATGATGGGAATCTGTATTGTTAGAATTTTATCCACCACTCAGTACTCAGACCAAATTTTCCTTCATGGCCAATCAACCCACCTTCATTCCTTAGCCATTTTTGTCTCTAGGAATTTATTTTTAAAACACTTAAATCTTTATCTCTACTTAACCATTGCGGCCACCTTAATTGAAAACATGATCATGTTCCTTCTCCTTACGAATGTGGGATAATCCTCTAAGTGTGAAAATAAAGGCAACCACTATTTATTAAATTTTCAACACATAACATGGATAAGGAAGCAAACATATTTTCATTATAACCTCCTTTATGAATAGATACCTTAAAAAACATAGAGACTCAAATCTGAATGTGAACAAAAGGTGAATTTCACCAAGGGCGACTATTAATCACTTTGTAAACATTCCAAATACATGTCAATTAGATTATATACTCCATTAAATTGTTGGAACATAATGATTAAGTGGTCTGGGAAACTCTTAATGTATATGGGTCCATCACTAATATATATATAGGTTAATATTTAATAATATGAAATATTTATATTCTATTATTAAATATGCTAACCTAGGTATATGATTTCGGTTAAATATTTAATATCATGAAATGATTATATTTCTAATATTAATTATTATAAACCTAGGTATATGTGTCAATTGATAAGGTTGAAAAGGTGGGTCGGGAGACATACCCGATCACTTAATATAAAAATGACTTAAGTCCTCATTTGACATGTTCGAATGAAATATCAAAGGTGAATATTATTTTAACATTGTGATTAGGGTTGAAAGGAGGAGGTGAAAGTTACTGGATGTAAGTTTGGTTCTTGGAAAGTAAAAGGTTATTTCATAGTGGTTTTTACCCTATTTAGGGTTTTCCACTATAAGCAATGTGTCATTGTGTTCTTACTTTTGGTATGTATTATGTTATTACATTGCATGATATTTAACTTTTAATGTTTTATGGTTTATGTTAATATCTAAATGCATTGGTTGATTAAATCCATAATAATTAGAATCTTTTAAATTCTAACATGGTATCAGAGCATGGTTTGAATTAAATAGGTTAGGTCTAAGTTATTGTATTTAATTTTTACAGGTTTTTTCAACCAACCAGAACATGTATTTAAAATGATCAATCCCCCCCTTCTTTCCATTTTTTGTGAAATCTATTTTTTTGTCTTGTGAAGAACTAATGTGAATGCACAAGAGATTTTTTTTGGAAAGATTATTACCTTCCGTGAAAACTCGTGTGAAAGACCTGGTAAGGGCTAAATAATGTGTAAAATATTTTCCTATATTTCTATACTTTTAATGTGTGCAGGTTAAATGTTTTCAATTGTAAAAATCAAGAGTAAATGAAGGAGGAGACAAGGTTCATGAAAATAGGGATTTCAATTTATTTCATTGGCCGGGTGAAATTCTCGTCCCCTCTGTAAAATCACCAGATTAATCTATGTTCTCATAAATCTACTTGCACTCGGTAAAATTCTTGTAACCTGGTCTATGTCCTTAAATCTCCTTTAATAAGGGTTATATGTTTTTTTAAAATACTATAGTTTATAATTTTTTTATAGACTATATATTATTTTTTATTTACATTATATAAATTATATACCTCTTTTTTAAAAATGTATATATTTACATTATAAATTAGAATAGGTTTTTATAATGTATTAAAACATAAGCTCCCTAATATTATACAGAAGAAGAAATTATGAAATTTCACATTCTGGAAATACACAACAAGTTTTGGCTTCATTAAATTTGATGGTCAAATGACTGTCATGGTAGACCAAACATAAGACAGTATGATCGTCATTTAGACGTAAAATTTAAGCTCGTAGGTTCTTGGAAACTTTAATTGTGTTAAAATTGACGCTCAAAAGACCATCATGATAGACAAAAAAAAATCATTATGACGGTCATTTAGATGTCAAGTTTAAGCTGGCGGAATCTTTGTCTTAATTATTTTTTTCAAAATTTTTAATTTGTTATGCATTCTTAGGGGTTTTTTTTTTCACTTATATATGGTTGAATTTTTTTTTATATAATTCTGGGGTACAATGCAGAGCCCTTTATATTGAGGGTTATTAGTTTGATCATGAGAGGTTAATTAATATGCATTGTAATGACATAATTAGTTATGATCAAATAGTTTCTTTAAAGATCTATAAAATCTAGATTTGATTCTATTAAAAATGTTACTTTTTTTGATAAATATGTATCTATGTGGTACATTGTATATTATAATGGGGCGTGTTCTACAGGTTCAGGAAAATAATGGCATCCAACTATTTTTGTCTTGACAAAATCCAGATCCTTAATGGAACCAACTACAACATTTGGAAGATCAAGGTCAAATCAGAAATTATGGTGAGGAAACTCTAAACGATTGTTTCTGGATCTGAGGTTTCTCCCACCAGTCGTCAAGAAACTGTAGATAACATGAATGCATTCTCACAATGAATGTAGGAGGCTCTTTCTATGATTCCGCGTAACGTGAACAATGAGTACCTTCTACACATCGGTAATATCGAACATCTAAAAGAGGTATGGACGTAACTAGAATCCATGCATAAAGGTACACGTTTATCTAAAATTATTAAATTAGTTTTAAAATTGCTTATAACTCCTATGAAAGGAGATGAAAAAGTAGTTGATTTCTTAGCCAAAATAAAAAATATTAAAGCACAATTAGATGGATGCAATTGTGATTTAATTGGCGAAAAATTAATCTACTTTATTATTCAGTTAAATATACATGAAATATTTAGGAATTTTATTTCTATCTTGAACTCTAAATATCAAAATGAAAATGATCTACTTGATTTAAATACATTGAGTTCACTTATGAAGAGCAAGTGATGATGAACTTTAACTCTAAGGAGAATGCCTCTCAGACACTTCTTTCTCAGAATTCTAAATTCAAACCTCACAAGCCCTTCTCAGATCAGAAATTTAGATTTAAATCTTATTTTGTTGATAAGAAATTTTTTTCTTCTAATCAATTACGTGTTAGCTTTAGTGGTAAATGTCACAAATGTGGTAAATTTAGACATAAAAAGGAAGATTACAAATCTAAGAAACCTATCCATAAAAATAAAAAACAAATAGTTTCTTCTAAATATAATTTAAGGAAAAAGAATAGCTCTAATGATATTCCTAAAACTGTTGCATTATATGCTACGTTGTATTCTTCCTCTAATTCTGAATGGATTCTAGATTTGGGTGCGTCAAATCATATGACTGGTGTTTCAAATTCTTTGTTTTATATTGTGAAAATCAATGAACGTGTGTATCTTGGTGATAACTCACATTTAGAAGCAATAGAGAAAGGAAAAGTAAAATTTGCTAATAGTGTGTTGAATAATGTTTTATTTGTTCCTAAGCTCAAAAAGAACCTTTTATTATGTTCTCAATTAATTCATGATGGTTTGGCTATTCAAATTTTGAAAGATACTTGATATATCAAGGATAGTAATGATAATATAATAGTTGAAGGAATTCAAAAAAATAGTTTGTATATTTTTGATGATTTCTCTTCTGCATCCTGTTTTGTTTCTCAAAGTTTGAATAATTAAAAACCATGACATGAAATATTAGGACATGTTAATTATCGAAGTTTATATGAAATGGATAGATATAATCTTGTGAAATGTTTTTCTATGTTGTCTGTTAGAATTCGAGGATTCTAATAAATATGAATTTAATCAACTTACATAGTACATAATGTTACAATAAATATTTAAATAAAGATTACATCATAGCATAGGTAAATAAAGAAATACTTACATGAAATAAATAACACAAGTGACGCAATATTTATAGTGGAAAACCCCAATAGGGTTAAAACCACTTTGAAAATAACCTTTTATTTCAGAGAACTTATTTTACATCCAGTAAGATCACCTCCTCCTTTGAAACCATATTTATCAAGGGTAAAACCAAATCACTTGATTTGCACACTTTTGATATATTTCCTGAATATATCAAATGAGGACCTAAATTTCTTTTTATATAAGGCGATCGGGTATGTCTCCCGACCCACCTTTTCAACCTAAAATGGTTGACACATACACCTAGGTTTATAATATTTAATATTAGAAATATAATCATTTCATGATATTAAATATTTAACCTAAAGTATATACCTAGGTTAGCATATTTACTAATAGAAATAGAAATATTTCATATTATTAAATATTAGCCTATATATTAGTGATGGACCCATATACATTAAGGGTTGGCCATACCACTTAATCATTATGTTCCAACATTGTCTTCTTCTCATGATGCGTGTGGAGGGTGTTTACACTCAAAACAAAGTGCTAAACCCTTTCACTTGCATCTTGAAGAGAGTTCCTCTTCTCCACTAGAACTTATTCACAGTGATGTTAAAGGACCTCTTGAAGTAGCTTTGTTAAATGGTTATTTAAATGCTGTGAATTTTATTGATGATTTCACTAGGATGATTTGGTCATATTTTCTTAAAAATAAATCTGATGTACTTGAGAAATTTAAGGAATTTAAAGCATCTATTGAAAACTCTTCAAATTATAAAATTAAAATACTTAGAACAGATAATGGGGGTGAATATGTTAGCAAAGCATTTAATTTTTTTGTATTGATTGTGGTATTAAAAGGGAATTAACTTCTCTTCATTCTCCCCAATCTAATGGTGTTGCAGAACGTAAGAATATGACTATTTTAGATATGGCTCGCACTATGCTTCATTCTGTTGGTCTTCCTAAATTTATATGGGTAGAAGCAATGAAAACATCAGTCTACATTGTAAATAGGGTTCCCACCAAAGCTATTCATATTTCAAATCCTTTAGAAAAATGGTCAAATCAAAAACCTGATATTTCTCATCTAAAAGTTTTTGGTAGTCCTGCTTCTTTATACATTTCTCAAAAGAAAAGAAAGAAACTTGATATGACTTCTTTTTCTTGTGTTTTCATTGGATATGGTATTAACACTGCAGATCTAAGGATTTACGACCTTGTAAAAAGGGAAGTAACTGAAAATCGCAATGTGGTGGTTTTGGAAAAATTATTTTGTTCATCTGATAATGGTAAAGATGTTCCTAACTCCGTCAATATTTCTAATGATGGTTCTAACTCTGATAATGAGAATATAGTAAATGGTCATGATGATGTTTCTTGTGTTAATATTTAAATGCATTGGTTGATTAAATTTGTAATAATTAGAATCCTCTAAATTCTAAATTAGAGATCACTTATAGAGATTTGTGAACATTCTACAAGCTGGGAATTCTCTCAAACAAATGTACTCTTGAGAAGAAAAACTCAAAATACCCCTTTAATAATTTTTTTATCAGTATCCCACCTGTAAACCATAAAATCACGCAAAAAAGGGATGTAGAAATATTAGGCATTAGTGGGAAATATGGTTGAGTGTGATTTGGTTTCCCAAAATGGGTAAGAAGATCATTTCCACAACACCACAAACTAAAACGTTTAATCATAAGGCACATAAAATTAAACTAAAAAATTTTAGGTTGCCAACAAGGGCTCTTTTTGTGGGATGGGTACCCCCTGTGGGTAACCAAAGGTCCTAGAAAAACCTTGGAAGAAGAATATTAATGCCTGATCAATAAACATATCTAAACCCATCACAATTTTGACTTTTGTAACTAAAAACTCAACACAAATGATAACCGATCTATTTAAAAACAAAGCCAAGTAATCTAATACAATTTGAACATGCCTTTGAATGTATAAATACAAAATAAACCTCCAAATCATTTATCTACAAGTACCTAAAAAAATAAAAAAGTATATACATGCATTAAGAAAAAAAAAACACACACTTATATTATACAAAGGACCTTACCACCTTCAATAAGCTGAAAAATGTTTCAACTACCTACAATTAATAGGAAAATTAAAACATATTTATTTAGATATATGAGGAATAATGGTTTTTTTTATAAATAATGAAACTTACCATGTTTCCTTTTCCTCATGTTTGTTATCCCAAAGAAACATTAAATCATTTATCTAAAATTATCTTACAAAGACTTTTTTGTCAAATCTCTCTTTATCTTTCTCTTAAATTTCAGAAATTTCTCATGATATTTACTTTTAATTTCATCTAATTGAATGATTTTATTTATTCTATCAACAAATAGATTAACCTCATCAAAATCCACCTCTTGTTGTAGCTGATAAGTGTGAAGATTCAAGTTTAGAGAAAGGTAGCATTCAAGACATAAACTAACTAAAATGGGCTCCTACTTGTGGATTTTTTGGGAGTAACTTTGTATTCTTAGATAACATACCTCAACTTATCTTCTCAATTCCTTTTTGTTCAATTCAAGAGTGCTTATCACAAATTTTTATCATATTTTTATTATTAGACTCAACTTGACAATTTCCTTATGAGTAGTAGGTAGATATATAAGTAAAGTTGACTCCAAACCAATCAAACATATGTAAAAGAGGAACAACTCTAAAACACATAACATTATCAATGCAAATATTATTGGGAATACCAAACCTTATGATGATATTAGTTTTTAAGAAGTCCATCACTACTTTTTGGGTTGCATTCTTAGTCAGGATGGCTTTAACCAATTTGGTGAAGTAATAAGTTTCAACTAAGATCCATCTATCCACAACTGGACCAATCACTTATTTCCCTAATGAAACCATCTCCCATTGTTGGAAAAGGGATACTACAATAACAAGGATAAGAGGAATGGTACTTGATTCTTTAATTCTTCGTGCAAAACACTTACATGGATCAAATTTTCTCGTAACCTTAGAAACATATGTGAACAACATGGGCACCATAAAAAACTCTAATAATATTATGTGTAATTGTTTTAGCTATATAATGTCCTCTACATAACCCATGATGAAACTCAATGATTAGTTTTGCAAATTGTTCCTCTTTAACACATCTCATAAGAACACCCTCAAGATTTATCCAAACTAGCCCATCCTCAGTAAGCACATATTTTTGGGCAACTAATATTATATACATGTATTGGATTTTGTCTAGGTGAGGAGAGAAAGTCGTGTTTCTCAAATAATAAACAATATCTCTATACTAGTATAATCCCATCAACTCATTTCCAGTTGACATGCCATCTTCTTGTTTCAGATTAACTTCAATAACATCCAAATTATACTGAGTCATAAGCATGACTAGCCCCTTTCCTTTGAAAATATTTTTTTGTGTACCTCAATATTAAATTCTTGAAGGTTTTTAACCCATCTACATATCTTCCTAGAAGTTTCTAATTGAGTTAATATGTCCTTAACCATGGGATTATGCATAATGCTTCGATTTTAGAACTCAAAACATAAAATCTAAAAGACTTCATAGAACAATTTGCAATAAAACAACATGCCCATGATTCAATTCAACATGTTGTAGAGATTTATTAATAAAGGCCATGGGTTGTTCATGCCCATCATCATTCTTTTGCAATAAAACAATAACTATAGTATGAGGAGATGCAAAAGAGAAAATATGAAACTCCTTACTGTAATTAGGGATAACAATTACTTGAGTTTGTTTGAGTGTTTATTTTACATTAGCAAAGACTCCTTCTTCATCAATCCATTGGATCATCTGATGCATCTTTAACATACTGGTAATAGGAATGGTGATTTCTACAAAGTTGATATAAAATTTATGAAGAAGTTTATTTTCCTAAAAATGATTGGATGTCCTTTTTGGAATGTGGGATAAGAATTATATTAATATCCTTGAATATATATAGGGTGATCATTAATCCCTCTTTGGACACCACATGCTCTAGTAGTTTCCTGTTTTCTACTCAAAAATGTATTTTTTGGGATTGAGAGAAATCCAAAACTCTACACTTCTGAAACATCATCCTAGTAACCATGATCTCAATAATCAAATAAGACAAGGATTAATCCATTACCCTTTCAAAAGTGGATGTAACATTTATAAGGCTAAAAGGAATACACACATAGACATAGGTACCCCATGTAGTTGTGAAAGAAGTCTTGAATATCTTGGAGTATTTAACCACAACTTAATTATAGCTAAAGAATCCATCCACCATAGACATGAGATCTAAACTAGTGATATTTTACAAAAAGTGATCCATATTGAGAAATGAGTAATTATATTTTAGAGACATCTTATCCATATTTCTTAAATATATGCACAATATGATATCCTCATTCTTCTTCCTCACTAGCACTATATTAGAAACCCATGAAGAAAATATGATCAATTGAGTCATCCCTCATTCTTTTAATTTCTTGATATTTTCTTCCATCTTGGTTTCCAATACTGGATTAATTAGCCTTTATTTCTATTTGAATGAATTTACATCCAAATGTAATAGAATTACATGCTTAAACAAATCATCTCTATAAGATTTCATTCTTTCATAAAACCAAGGCATAAATTTTGTATATTTCCTTAAAATTTTAATAAGAGTCTTATTCTCATCTTTATTCAATAATTTCCCAACAAAAACATGTTTAAGATACACAATTGTACCCAAATTTATTTCTTCTTTATCTTTTATTGCTTGTATATCTCTTTGTTTTACCCTATCTACAACATCAAAGGATCTCTCAAGTGAAACCAATCATCTTGGGATATTATTAGTTTTTAATTGAATTACTTTTTATCCTAAAAGAGTCTCTTTTCCTTCCTGATTTTCAATTAAAGGATCCAAGTCCATAAGTTGATATTTAAACTCAACTATACTACTCATGAGTCTCAGAATATTATTTTCATTCTCAAATACTTTCCAATAGTTTAAACTATCTAGAATGGAGGGCCTTACTAATACTTAAACATCATACTTATAACAAGGAAAAACCACATGATTTTGATACTAAGAAGCCTAGACAACAAGTTGGTCTACAACTGTGTTCAATTATACATCAACTTGAATGATATTGAATGAGTCAAAAATATTCAAGGGAGTTCCATACAACATTTATATATTATTTTAGACTCTCATTATTTAGTGAATATACCTTTCTCATCTGTAATATGGCAAATTTTGATTATCCCTTTATAACCACATCTTTGATTTTAAATTTAGATACCATGTTTAAACCAATTAGTAGAGCCTCGTACTCTACTACATTGTTGGTACATTCAAAATATAGTTTGTAAGAGACTTCAAAAATATTTCCATGCAGACAATATAAAACAACTCTAGCTCTTAACCTTTTAATGCTCCATAAAAAACATTGTCCATATACCATTCAAAATCAAGATTGCAGATCTGCAAGTACTGAGTTGGTTCGATCATATTCTCAATAAAACATGCATTCCCCATAAATTTATAAACATCCACATCAGTATACATTACTTCATTAAAATATCTTTAGATATCCTCAATCAATTACAACATCATTTACTTACGTAATTTCACTTGTTCTCCTTCCAAAGGAATTATTGCAAAGGACATGTCCATTTGAATGTTACCTCCAACTAAAGAAACCCACTTTCTTGACAAAAACATGCCCCACTTGGGAGGAAAATCAACTACCATAACATCCATAGATAGGGATTCAACTAGATAAAGTGCATGTTAAACAACAAGTCCTATAACACAACCCACCATGAGAACTTCTCTTTAATCTATAACATAACATATCCCATATGTGGTTGAGATCTTGATTCCCAAATCATTCATCACTACCAAGGGCATTATATTATAGTAGGCCCCTAAATCCAACATGCAAGTATGTAACAACTATCTATTCACGAGTAAATTTTTATAAAATGTATTCACCTAGTGATTGACCTAAATAAATATTAGTAACCTCTTTCAATTCTTCACTGACTTCCTTAGATTAAAAAATAGAAGTAGATTGGGAATTAGAGATTTGTGCACCAAGGAAATAAAATACCCTATTTATTGCTCAGGGATGCATAAAATCTTAGTCAAAGGGACTATTATTTTGAAGTAGCTAAGGACAACAATCATATCCAAAGTAGCATATTTGGTCATTGGGGTATTTGGGGGAAATGTGCTAGTGTTGGCATTTGGGATACAAGAAGTAAGGGATTATACAAAAGAATTTCCCAAATCATAAGGTGAGGGAACATTATTTTTAATTCGGCTGGTAGGTTTAATTTATACTCTTTACCTCTTATTGTCATCTATATTTTTGGAGCCAAAGAGCCCCTTATTTACACTAGTAATAAGAAGAGACTTAATCTTCATGATTGCAAAAACTTGTTTTGTTTAGCAGGATGATGGGAAATGATTTTATATTCTCAAATGATAACAACCTTCTTAACTCTATATTCACCCTTTACTATTATTTTCCTCAAGTGGAATCTCTTTGGGATTCTTTTTTTTGTACTTAATTGTTTCTAAATTCTTAAGTTATAATTACTTTTAACTTGATATTTTGCAGCTTAGTTGAGGGATAAAATATACTCTTAAGATGGTCATCCACTATTATACTTCTTTATCATTTGAGATCTCAAATATTCAAAATCATGGACTAGAAGTTCATAAATTTGAGTTGCATTGATTGAATCTTCATCCTAGTCCAACATGTAAAAAATTGTAAACTTTTCTAAGTCATTATCATCACAATACGTACAAACATTAAAGGAAGTAAGTACACAAAGAGGGTGGGCATGAAACAATCTTAAAACTATGTTGATTCATCCATATGATTTACTTTATTAGCTATGATAGTAAGAGAATCAGATGTTTCTCTTTCGTTTCCTCTATTTAAGTCCTCCTCTCTTTATGGAAAGGTCTCTTCCCTTTATCAAAAGTTCTATCTCTTGCAAATCCTTTTTACTGATTATGTGGGCTATCATTCAAGTAAGAATTATTTTGAGCAGGAGGTATACATTTTTCATTTCTATCCACTCTATAGGATGATTCTTTGAAATCTCCCATCACTTTATCTAATTTCTCATCCACAGCCAAATAAGTGCTATGCTAATTTTTCTCTATTGGTGGAAAAATCATCACATCTCCCCTTTTAAATGGTTTACCAACAACTCTAATTTTGTTCTCAGTACTGATTGTCATGGTATAAGATTGCCTTAAATTAACCAAGCCTTTTTCTATGAGATAAAAGAAAAATTTAACATAAAATTCTTCATAATATTTAATAAGAAAAGTTCCATTTGGAGGTCTGACACTATTAGGAAGCTTCAACATTACTTTAGTAAATCTATCTTTAAAATATTTCACACACTCATTAGGATGTTTCTTTATATTCTCAAACACACTCGTGAGGAATCTAGGATATATTCTTACACCATGTTATAACTTTAAATTTCTCTTCATCCCACATTAAGAATCTATGCTTCCATTAGGCAAATTGTCAAACTAGTCCCTAACATTTTCATTTAAAGTGTGAATAAACAACTTGATAACAACATCTTCATAAACAATATCATATTCAACAACCAAATTGTTAAATATTTTTATATGTTGATCACCTGAAATAGCATTTTCCCTTTGAAATTTAGGTACTATCCTTCTAATTTCAAAAGGGATTTTTATTTGGATAACCTTGCATTTCTAGGAAATCAATATTTTATGAATTTGTTCATGTCCAAAAAATGAGAGAGGAGACTATGGAATTGATCAAAGGCATTCAAGTGTCAATTATTCTACAGCCATATTAAAATTTGTGATTAGTTTTATTTATCTTAGGAAGATGATTGGGAGAGGGAGTATTAGGAACAACTAATATGGACAATAAGATATTGATTTGATTATTTCTTCAAATATCCTAGGGAATTATTGACTGTCATTATGGGAAATTAAATGTAACAAACTCTCTAAATGAAGGTTGGGATTGAGATACCTCTTTCCTTTTAATTAGAGGTGATGAGAAAATATTATAGACATTTCTAGAGGTAAGAGGTTCACTATTACTTGCATAATTAAAAAGAGAGTTGAATCTAGGACTTTTTGTTTCACTTAAACCTTCAAAACAGTCAAAGTATGAGCCATGATTATCATTCATATCCTCAATGAAAATCATTTCTCCATAATTTAAAGGAGACAAAGGAGAAGTATGCTCAAGAGTTTGAGAGTGAGGAGTAACTTTTCCTTGAATATATAACATAACATCTCCCAAATCTGGTTGCGATCTTGATTCCTAACTCATTCATCACTAACAATGGCATTATGTTATAGGAGGCCCCTGAATCCAACATATAATACTGGAACAAACATCCACTCACAAGTAAAGTTGTATAAAATGGATCCACATCAATCTAAATTTCCACTAGTGATGTGTGTTAATAAATCTTAGCACCTCCTCCAAATCTTCACTGACTTCCTTAGCTTCAACAAAAAAATTAGATGGGTAATTAGAGATTTGTGTGACAAGGAAAGAAAATTCATATTTATATTCTCAGGGATGCGTAAAATCTTAGTCAAAGGGAATGTTATTTTTAATTGGCTAAGGAAAACAATTACACGTTACATACTTAGGTATTGGAGTATTTAGGGGCAATGTGGTAGCATTTGCATTTGGGATACAAGGAGAAAGAGCTTTTGCAAAACAATCGACCAAATCATAAGGTGAGGGACCGTTATTTTTAATTTTCCTGACCGGTTTAGTTCTAGTCTTTACCTATTAACTATATTTTTGGAGCTAAAGAGACCCTTATTTAAACTTGTAAGAAGATGAGACTTACTCTTTATTGATTACAAAAAAAAACTTTTGTTTAGCAGGATGAGCGGAAATGAATTTTTGTTCTAGAACGGAAACAAACTTCTTAAATATATCTTCACCCTTACTATTATTTTCCTCAAGTGGAATCTCCTTGGGATTCCCTTTTACACTTGCATCTTTATAAATTCTCAAGTTATAATTTCATTTAACTTGAGATTTTGCAGAGTTGTTGAGGGATAAAATATCCTCTTCAGATAGCCTACCACTATCATACTTTTTTGTCATTTAAGATCTCAATTATTCAAAATAATGGACTTAAAATTTATATGTTTGAGTTGCATTGATTAAATATTGATCACAGTCCAATATGTAAACATATTCTAAAATTTTCCAAATCATTATTATCACAATGTATATAAGCATTAATAAAAGAAAGTGCATAAGGAGGGTGGGCATGAAACAATCTTCACACCATGTTGATTCATCCATATTATTTACTTCATTAGCTATCATAGTAAAAGGATCATCTGTTTATATTTGATTACCTCTATTTTCAAGCCTACTCTCTTTATGGAAAGGTATCTTCCCTATGTCAAAATTTTTATTACTTATAGACCCTTTTTCCTGATTATCTGGCCTATCATTTAAGTAATACTTTTTCTTAGTAGGAGGTAGACCTTTTTCATTTCTAACCACTCTATACGAAAATTCTTTGAAATTTCCAATCATTATATATAATTACTCTTACATAGGCAAAGAAGTGGTAGGATAAATTTTATTTATTAGTGGAAGAAGTTTCACATATCCCCCTTTGGATGGTTTTCCAATAAGTCTAATGTTTTTCTCAATACTGATTTCCATGGTATAAGATTTCCTTAAATTAATCAAGTCTTTGTCTTTGAGATAAAAACCAAATTTCTCTTCAAAGGCTTCACAATATTTAATAAGACAAACTGCTTCTAGAAGGATGCCATCTTTAGGTAGTTTCATCATGAATTTAGTAAATCTAGAATTGAAATATTGCACACATTCATTAGGATGTTTATTTTTATCATCAAAATTAATCACGAGGAATCCAAGATCTATTTTTCACTAAATTATAACTTCAAATTTCTCTTCATCTCGATGTTAAGAATATATGCTTCCATTAGTAAAATTGTCAAACTAGTCCCTGACACTCTCCTTTAAAGTGTGAATAAACAACTTGATAACAACATATTCGTAAAAAATATCATACTCATCAATAAAATTGTTAAACATTATAAGATGTTGATAACCTAAAATAGTATTTTCCCCTTGAAATGTAGGTACTATCCTTATGATTTTCGCATGAAATTCATTGGGATAACCTTGCATTTCTAAAAAATCAATTTTTATGAATTTGTTCACTCCTATAAATGGGCGAGGAGCTTTAACATGACCAAAGGTATTCAAGTATATATATTTTTAGTCATATTAATATCTAGATTAGTTTGATTTATCTTGGGAAGATGATTGGGAGAGGGAGTATCATTAATAATAATATGGACAATAAAATTTTGAGTTAATGATTCCTTCAAATATCCCAAGGAATTATTAATTCTATTTGTTAAATTAAATGTAATAAACTATAAATAAAGGATGGTATTGAGATACTTGTTTATTTTTAATTAGAGGCAAGGAGAAAATATTATGGACATTTCCAGAGGAAAGAACTTCATTAGTACTTACACTATTGAAAAGAGATTTGACTCTAAGACTTGTTTTTTCACTTAAAACTTCATAATTGTTAGAGGATGAGTCACAAATCTCATTCAAATTCTCAATAAAAATTATTTATCCACAAATCAAAGATGTATACACAAGATTTTGAGAGTGAGGAGTAACTTTTCCTTACATAGGTTTCCAAACTTGTCTCTCTTTGACTAGTGGAAGTTATTGGTATTTCTTTGATGAATCTACCTTGAAAACAAAGTGTAATCCCTCAAGATTTGTAAATTTAGAACCTCAATATGTAATGAAATGTTGAGGTATGACACATTAACAAGTATTTAACAAATATTTGGGATAATTGATCTTAAAAACATAATGGAATTGCTAATACCATGAAGGTATACATAAAAGACACACAAGGACCTCAAATATGGTGAATATGTGACAATATTAACAACAACACATGATCCCTTTGCTCAAATTTTAAAATGAAATAATTAAGATAATAAAGATCATGAGTGACACCATAAATTTCACAAATAGGACTGAAATAGATAAAATTTTACATCAATTTGGTCATAAATTATGGGAACAAACTATATGTAGTATATAGGCTGTAAAATGGATGAAAGAAATGTAAATGATGACAAAATGAACCCAACTTGTCCCAATCCCCATAAACGGTGCCAATTTGTTGGCCTTTAAATCTATACCAAGGTTGAAAAGGGTGAAGACAACAAGATAGGTCATTGTATTGAAGTTATTTTTCACCTAGAATGATAGATTTGGAGCAAAAAATGAGAAAATGGTTATCTTCTTACTGTTTGGGCTCTATGAAACCCAAGGAAGAGATAATGTCACAACCTAAATGGATGAAACATCACAAACATACACTTGAAGTACAAAAAACCCAAATAAACAACCTAACCACTTTAAATTCCCACCCAATTTACTATCACTAGAAAAACAAATCATAATACTACCTAAGTATGAGAAAAATTTACATGCAAATATATTATGATGATAAAGTTATTCATAGTTAACAAGTTATTAGCTATCTAGATCATAAGAATATTCAAAGGTATAGTTGAAAACATGAATTCATAGGTATAATGGCTGAAATATTGAAGGATTTACACAAACGAAGTGATATTTCAGTATGAGCATGGAGTGAAATGAATTTTTTAACATAATGAAAGGTGATTAGATGAATTTTGATTAGTGACTGAATCCATTGAGTTATCAAAATTCATATCAAGTGAGCTAGTGATAACAAAGAGAACAACAATCTACGTACTGTTGTAAATTCACCATTAATTCAAATAAATAATGAAATATCCTACACATAGCTTTCATCATCAATAAGAAAAATACATCATATTAAAACCTTTTTAGGAAAAAAAGGAAGCACAAACATATAAGTATCTTTATAATTCAACACTCACAAATTATGTATACAAAAATTTAAAAAGCACTAAATGACCAAAGAATGATTTTCACCTTCAAATATTCCTAACAAAAACATAACCCTTACTCAACATCCCAAAATTCTTACTCTTTGAATAAAAAAAGATTACCACTATTCAATGACTTAGAAAACTAAAGAATAAAATTTTCAAATCAAGACAACCAAGTTTTCTCAATAGCCCAAAAATCAATATGAAGAGTTTCTTCTCTACTTTATACAATTTCATTTGTAAGGGTACACAAAAAATTTACTTAGAATATTATATCAAAATAAATTAGAGGCCAAAAAAATCCACTTATCAGCACCTAGTGAAAACAAATCATCCACCAATGAGAGAATAGATAAAAGTGTGCTTGGATCACTCTTTCCAAATTAATATAGAAACAATAAAAATCCCCCCAGAATCAAGTTAAATTTGGCATAAACATTACTTATGTGGAAGAAAAAATGAGGATCAATAAAGAGAACACATGCATATAGCTTAAAATTAGGAGAATGGAAGAATAAGAAACTGCCACTTGGTAGGAAAATCAATTCTCCACCCTTGGATCACTGTGACAACTCCATTATTTGATTTACAACTTAATTAAATTCTCAATGAAATTTGGTGGGGACATGAAGGGAAAATTACACCAAAATAATCTTATATAAGGGGTTCTGACAACCTAAAAGCTTCTACGAGTGATTTAGACACCATTAGAATAAAAATATGAGAAGGAGATCCTCAAAAAATCTGTCAAGAAAATATCTAGAATATCTTTATTATCTACAACAAAATTCATGCCAATATAAATATATCCCCAATATATTTTTAATGACACCACTATAAGGTCATTTAGAGCTCCCAGTGATTTTTTTTATAAAAATACTAGATCTCAGTCATTTTAATGAAGCCTCCCAATTTGATGTCCTTGAGATTTTTTTTACATTAAGCTCGGTTGTCAAATTTAACTCAGTAAAAATATCCCGTGACTAACCACATACTTCTATGAATACTCTTGGGATTTCTAGATTCTAGGGCTCTCGATTCATCATTACCTTGATCTTAACTTATAAAGAATTCCAAGTAACCTGTGATTAGTCCACATGGACTAATCACATATTTTCAATGTTCACAGGGTCATGGGGTCACCTTAGAGTCTCAGGACTATCCTTAGGATTATGTGCCTACAAATTTATGTCTACCTTCTCAGGGACACCATGGAATTTCCATTTGAGCCAAATACATGATTTGGGGTTCACAAAACTTTTGAGTTCCTCAGGGTCTTTGGTCACCTTTTGATTTTACTTTGCGAAACCTTAGAGGATTGAGTAACCCTTGATTAATTTCAAGGATTTAGGTGATTGTGAAATTTTTTGGGCCCAACCTTATGCCACATGGTTTCAGGATGTTGGGATTTTAGTATCCCAAGAGTTATTACCTTAGCCACTTCCCCTTGAGATCTCAAAACTATAGGACCATAAACTGATATCATTAGTCCACTTGAACCAATCATGGTATTCCATGGCTTCTATTCTTCTCATCCTTCCCATGTTTCGATTATTCCTTCAAATTATGAAAACTTTGAGTTCTCGTAGCCCCAAGAACTTATTTCCTTTATCTTTTTTCAAACTTTACAAAGACCTCAAGACCTAGGTATGGACGTTATTGGTCTAAGTGGACCAATGATGGGAATCCATATTCTTAGTGTTTTATCCAACACTTAGGTTTGGACCAAATTTTCGTTATGATAAATCAACCCGCCTTTATTTCTTATAATTTTTTTCTTGGGAAAAAGTGTTGAATAGTGAAGCCTTAGATTCACTTACCAATCATGAACACATTAATTAAAAAATAGTTTTGTTCCTTATCCTTGTGAATGTGGGATAATCCTCTAAGTGTGAAAACAAAGGAGACCACCATTTATTCAACTATGAACAAAAAATGTGGATTAGGGAGAAAAAAATATTCATTTTCACCTCCTTTGTGAATGGATACCTATTGGCGAGAAAAATTTTCAGGGAAAAATTTGTGGTTATCTTGCCAACTCTTTAGGATTATAAGTCCCTCTACTTAATTGGTGAAGCTGTCCGTACATGCATGCATTGAGTAAAAATTAAGTTTTATCCTGGTGGCCTTTTAGTCGAGGATCGAACAGGAGAACGCCACAGACCCTGCGAGGAAAAGATTGTAGATATCTACAAGAGAGGTATTTGCTAGGAAAGCGAGGAAAGGGAGTGAGAAATTTAGAAAAGAGAAAAGTAATGCCAGAAAGTAGAAAATTAGAGACTTCCATACACCATCTAGAATGTTTCATTACATGCACTTGAATTTAGAAGAAAACAAATCTACATAACAACTACAATACTAAATAGAATTTAAATTAGCAGAGAGTACCACTAAACTCCTTAATCAAAAAAGGCTAAAATTTATGTCTTCCTTTATTGAAGCTCAGGCAGAAATTATACATAACATACAAGTGGAAGAAATTGATAGAGTAAGGAAAATGGAATAAATTTGATACCTCTTTGCTCTCTTCACAAGGATATCTATGTCATTAATTCACAAAAAATAGCTCCAACATCTAAGAAGTTTCAAGGAATTTGTCTAAGAAGAGTAGGAAGTTTAAGAAGAAGCTCAAATGAGGGGCTTGCGAAAATTTATATAAGAGGAGGAAACTCTTCATCTTCCTGGTGACTTTTCAAATACTTTAATGTGACTTTAGACTATGTTCATATTCCATTTAAATATTTAAGTCCCTTTTATAAAAACAAGGTGACTTAAAGTTTACATTATATTTCTAAAGTCACTTAAAGTTATATTAAAAAGTGCAAACCTCAACACAAGACATATAACATTGATGAGAGAGAGTGTTGGGTGAGAAGAGAAGAGAGAGAGAGAGAGAGAGAGAGAAGAAGAGGAAGAAGAAGAAAGAAGAAGAATTATGCATAGAAGGATGAGCCACTGTAGTGGATTTGATCTCTGCTCCCTGACTGGCTTCCACTTAGCACTCATGAGAAGGCCTCTATTCCTCCAAGCTCTTTACTGAAATGAGTATGCTGCAGGTTCCACTTTGTCGGCATGAGGAATGCGAATGCAACTCAAGGTTTCTATCCATCCATCGGCCACACTATTGATGTCTTTACATTTCCTAAACCATGATGAATTTTCTCTGTCCGATAAGTGTAGTAGAGGCCCGAATCTCTGAGAGGAAGTCGAGGGTATCCTTAGTGAAGGATGATGGGTTTCCTACCTCTTTCTTGACATGTTCTTCAAATGGACAAATCAACTCATTGGCAGTTGTTATCTTCACCCATTGTAGGCACTCTAAGCTTCTGAATTTTCTTATTTACACTATCCTGTAATTTTGTATGATTGTTCCTCTTTTTCCTCCATACTCTGTGATGGCCCAATTGATTTCCTCAAACCTGATTGCCAAGGCCCTCACCCACACATGTGACAAGTCTTCTGAGGGAGTTTCAAAAATCTTCTTGTCAATCAACTCTTAGCGATGAGTGTTTCTCATTTCATCTACTACTGGGCCCAAAGGTTCCCAATAGTCCCTTTCTTTCTCCAAGTCCTCCTTGAGTGTTCGTGTCCTATTTTCTATCACACACATGTAAGCTGAAGAGTTTGACCACTTCTTGGAGCACTGAATTTCTTTTTTTCAGAAATTGAGTTGATCCATTCATTATTTGCTCACGCCCTTGTATTGTGAACTCATGTGTCTTCCTGATGGATTCTGGATTGAAGCTACTGATGGGTGTAACTTCCTCAGTGGGAATTTTCGTGGCATTAGGATCAACTAGATGTTGCACATAGAATGATAGAGTTCACACCTTGCTCTTTTAGTTCATCAATCTTCTTCTTATACTCCTTATTCCTTGCCACCATGTGAACAGAAGATTGCTGATACATGTGTAAATCCCCTTCATGAGTTTCCGGTCCTAGTTGAATTGTGCTCATTTCATAGTCAGTTGGTGTCATCTCATCCACTGGGCTTGATTACATTGGGCTGAGATACTTTGATGTATTGATTACCCATTTCCCCACTGTAGAAACATGAGGTTGTATGTGCAAGCTTTCTTGATCTTTTTTCTTTGGCCAATGAGACAATTGCTGATAGATCAGGAGATACCACTTGATGCATAGTGCGGGTGTCAGGGAAAATTATTTCCTACATCCAAGGAAACATCTCATCGAACTCATAGGCTCAATGATAGGTGCACCAATGGTACCCTGTTATGAAGGAGGAGGTAAATCCTGAATGAGAGAGGCATGGGTGTCATCAAGAGGGGAAACCTCATGTGGTGGCTCGAAGACTGAATCTTGAACCATGTGTTCTTCATCCACTTGTGCCTTTGTCATGGGGTGTTCTTCCTACATTTCTACTATCAAATATTCCTCTAATAGTGATGCAAACAAGCCTTCTTCTACTCTGAGTTTCTTTGCATACTTCTCATGAGGAGAAGCTTCCAACTCTGTGGCCTTCCTTTTTGAACTCGCTCCAGAGTGTTTAGAATTGGAAGTCACCTCTATGAATTTTGAAGATGACTGATGTGAGGCTTGCTTCTGACTTAGGGGAATTCCTCGTGACTAGATGATCATGGTTCTCTTCTTTTGAAACCAATTTCTCGTTCTCCTTACCACCTTTCTCAGTCCGCTCCAATATATCCCCTGATTCAAAAACATACCAGTTGATTGGAGGTACAGGGGACATCTTGACTGTCACATACTCAGGATCATACATCTCCATCCCATCATCTTACAAAATATCTTCATACCAGGAGAACTTGAATTTATTCATTTCACTAATTGTCATCCTCATATGATAATTTTCACGCACTTCAAATTCATCCATGCAATTGGCCCAGTAATCCTTGACTTGCAGCTCGATGTTTTAATTCTGGGACATAGAAAGAGTTGAGATCTTCTTGGATGTCAAAATTAGGCCTGGTGACATGGGAATGCAAAGTCAAATGAGAAAAAGTAGCCTCCAGATGAGATGCATCATTTGAGCTCTTACACGTGAATACCCTAAGAGAGATAGGAAATGGAATCAACTTCTTCCTCCTACTTCTAAGCCTGTTATTCACCTTGAATGATCTGTCTCCAGAGCTCGAACAATACAATTTGGTCACTAAGGTACTTGGGCAGCCTTAGTGGTGCTTGATCGAAGCCAACAACTCGCATGTAGGAGAATGTCGAGAATTGTATGAAATAAGAGCCATACTTTTTGATCAAGGATGTCACTTGTGATGACATCCTAGCTTCCATATCTCCTTCCAAGTTTCAGACTACATACATCGTGAATGCATCATTCATGTGAGTGAAATTCCTATGGATTTCCTCCATCACCACCTGTGGAAGTTTCTGAACGCATGCACCTTGGTGGTAATGTTTTGCGTGAGAGCCAATCCCTTGAATGATCTTGAGCTAGCGAGGAGGTAGACCAAGTAAGAAGTCATGTGGAACTTCTTTTTCATGGGTACTTGGAGTAGTTACAGATGGAATTTTCACTAACGATCTACCCCCAGTCAATTCTCTACTTTCCTTCTGTCAATGTCAAGATGAAAAGGCCCATCCAGTCTTGGAAGTCTCTTGTGCTTACTTCACCCATTACTCTACTGAGGAGAGTGATGACATTTGAATATCCTTCTTGGAACTCACACCTTGGAAGATTCTTAGGCATCCTTGAGGACTTTCTCCCTATTTTCAACCATGACCCCAATGCAACCCCTTGCACGTATGCATCCATAGTTTCCCAATCATGCAAGGCCCTATCTTTTGAGATGATGACCATGTTAGGTGATGTCGGTATCTACAGAGAAAGAGAGATGGTTCTAGGGCTGATGACATACCATTGTTGTACCATTTTCAGCTCAAGATGGTTTGTGTTTTCAGGCTCATAGTGGTGAGAGCAGGCTAGGACCAACTCATGACTTTGGACAGACACTGGGTGTCCTGTGGCAGTGAACAAGCCACTGGTGAATATCTGATCTTCAATCTTCTTTCAGTCTCTAGCTGTCATGCGAGTTCTTAAGTCATTCAGGTCCATGTACAAGACATCATTTTCTTCTATCTTGTACTCGCAGGTGAAGGGTTGATCCATCTTCTGTCCTATCCACTTCTGCTTCATGTTTTTCCCTAGAATAGAAACTTACTATTTTTAGTAAGTATGAAAAGGCAACTTCCTCGAACCTCAACTGATGTTGTAACCCTGATTCCCCTTTCTCCCTGCGTTCCTCACTCTTTCTGGATCAACTTTCTATTTTTAGTAGGTGTCCATGGGACCACTTACTATTTTTAGTAAGAGAAAAAAATGTTTGTTTCGATGAGTTCTTAGCTGCAGTGCACCTCCAATGTCTCTGTCTCCTTCGCAAGTTCTTTTGTTGCTAACTTTCCCAAAATAGTAGTCCCCTATGTAGAAGACCTGCTATTTTTAGAAAGTGGGACTTCTGGAGGTTGGATTGACATGGAATGAAGTTTTTTGATATGGGTTTTTTTCCAATATCACCCCTCTGAAATTTTAGAACTACCCGCTTAATAGTCCAGGAGATTTTAAACTTTCAAATTTTGGACCCAACAGTGCTTCTAGATGCGACAACCATTAATGGACCTCAAAATTGCAGGTCTGGTTTTCTCCTCCATTTGTAAAAAAAATTATATTTCTGATGTGGGTTTTTTCTTCTGGTGCTTCACGTGAAATCTTACTTCAATCCGACAACCGGTTTGACGGGAAATCCCACTTCTTTCTTCGTTGAGCCGAAAAGGAGATTTCTTCATTGTGAATTGCTTTGTTAAATGAGAGGAGAGTTTGAAAGTATGTTTTTTATGGTCTTGGACAAGAGGAAGTAAACATCAAAAAATGGTTTGTTGATTCGTGCACTAGTTTGCAAGATTTTTGTGAATCTCTTGTTTTTTGGCTATGGAGATTTTCTATTGTTCTCTTCGTTGTTCTTCATTTCTCCTTCTTCGTTTGCTCAAAATTCCTTCTGAGACCTATATGCTTTCATGGAGTGAAGGATAGTATTGCTGTGATAGGTCTGGTTTGAGGTTCAACAATGGTGGATTGATGGAAAGGAGGTTGCAGAGGAAGAATGGAGATATGGCTGTGCACGGGAGTGGAAGCAGTTAGAAGCAGGGAAACAGGTAAATATTTGAATTTTTAAAATCATGCTGAGAGAGGGCTGTTAAATTGTTATTGTCCCTAACGTCCCTCACCTCAAAGGGACATGAGGTACATCAATTTCCATGGTAAGCAAGAAGCTGACATGTGGCGTTGATCCAATGACGAGGGAGTGAGTGCTCAAAAGTCAGCTTTAAAGCCTTGAGGGGCTGAAAGTGGGTCACATGGGTGACCAAAAATATCTCCTAGAGGTCTGATGCTGGGTGAAGGACATCAAATTCCATGGCGGTTCTGGAGCTGACACGTGGATGATCCCCTGAGGAATTTGAGCTCCAAATTGACCCAGGGGCTAAACTACAATGATGGGACATGGGGTTCCAAAGGTCCTAAACTTGCTCCAAGAGGACAACTTGTCAACGATGATAGCGCTGAGTCCTCCCAAAATGGCTGAGGTCTTTTGCTCGAAGAGGAAAAACATTATATGATCCTGGAAATTGTTTGGCAAAATTTGATAAATGGAATTTTGAATCCAATGGTGGGGGTACTCATGTCTTTATTCTTTCCATTTGATCCCTGAAAAATAGGATTTTTGATTTGGTACTCCACCTGTGCCTGAGAAAAAACTGCCTGCAGACCTAATGTGCCAAAGTGTTGTGAAAAAATCTGATTTCACCATCATGTAGGGATTGGAATTATCTTTCTGGTGATGATTTTTTTTTCTCCTAACTCCATCTGGAGCTCCTAGAATCACCTTCTGAAGCTCAACGACTGTTTTGGCCTGTGTGCACTGACTAGGCCTTGTGAACCCTAATTCTGGCGAAACTGCCCCAACTTCTCTAAGCCCTTCCAAAAATATTCCTGAATCATTTCCATGATGTCCCAAGACCTTTGAAATCACCTCCACATCCACTTAGGCTCTTCTTTTCTGCTCCATGAGGTTGCTCCAGCCCTAGGAAGGCCAGTGATAGCCCTTCCCACAATTCCTGTAGCTTGCAAATGAACTCCTAAAATCACCTAGGGGGAATGAATAGACTTTCCTAAATCACCTAGGGGGATGAGATAACATTAATTGAGAGGTCACTTGGACTGACTGGACAGACCCAGGGTTACTTGGAATGATAGGACTTGAAAAATTTAACACATGGGTATAGTTGTCATGCTAAAAAATTGTTAATTTCCTTGTTGCACATTTGCATGACAACAATACCTCAAAAAACACAGAGACCAAAGGTAGAATTTCACCAAGCGCCAACTATTAAATACTCTGTAAACATTATAAAGATGTCCCAAGTGAACTATATTCTACATTAAATATATCATAACTCACTTGTAGATATGTTTAAACACTTTGCAAGTAGGGAATCCTCTCAAATGAATGCACTCCTACGAAGAAGAGCTCAAAAAAACCCTTTAATAATTTTTTTAAATTTTTATTCCACCTACATATCATTAAATTGTGTTAAAAAGGACATGGAAATATTAGAAATTAGGGGGAAATAAGGTTGAGTGTGATTTGGTTACCCAAAATGGGAAAAAATATCATTTCAAAAACACCTTGAATCCAAAATTCCAATCATAATGCACTTAAAATTGAAGTGAACAATTTTAGGTAATTACTCTATATTTGTTTATGTAATTCCTTCCATAACAAAATAGTAGGTGTAACCATTGTTCTCTTTCACTTCATAGTACATTAATCCTAGTTTCTCATAATGTGACGCTCTTCAAAATTGTTTTCTTGATTTTTCTTTCTCAAAATCATCTAAGTATGAAAGGTATTGTTGTTTTTACATCTACCCCCTTTATATTTATTATTTTTGATAAAACTTGATTGTTTTTACCATTAATGCCTCAAGAGTTTTTCATTACTTTGCCTTACTTGACATGACTTACATTGATGTCACCTATTTTATCACCATGTTCTCTATGTCATCTGATTCTTCCTCCATTTTTCTTTTTTAACTTGTCTAATTCTTTGTGTTTTGCAAATTGGTGACTGATTGCTTTTATTTTTGGAGATTATATTTAAAATAAAAGTCTAAATATCATGTACTATTAGTTCACTTCTAGTTTCTCTTAGGATTATTTGTAATTAGAGTGCATGACATAAGGTACATTTTAAAGATGTTAATATGTGTGAATTTTACTCTTTTAGAATTGTGTGGGTGGTCAAATGAAGTATTTAACCCAATATATTTCCTGATTACTAAGCATTAATGTAAAGGTATTGGGTCAATATTTCACTTCATATTTTCCTCCAAATCTCCCTCTCAAGTGTGTCATATCCTTAGGTGTATTGATGGTAAAATGATGAATGTTTACTTAATTTTCATATCCATCTCATTGTTTATTGTCTATCCTGCCAATAATATATGTTATAATAAATTGTTTATAAATCTAATATTGTTTGTCATGTCATAATTATTAATATGTGTTAAGGTGTATTTTATAAATATAGTTCATTTTCATTTCTCAGAAAAAATTGGTATTAAATTTCTTAGTGAGTAAACGTTATTAATGATATGAGAACCATTATGTTGATGGGTTATTTGATGATTTTTTTGCTTTTTATTAATATAATTCGATATTCCCCTTTTTCCCTTCTCTATGTGCTTCCTTTATTAGTCATAGCCTTTATTAGTCATGCCTTTTTGCCTTATGCGCCCCTCCCATACCGCTCTTGTTGAGTGCTTACTTTTGGTTTTGTTGTCACATTGTGTTCTTTCCATGGACAATTTCATATTCCCTAGATTTTTTC
Organism: Taxus chinensis; assembly: GCA_019776745.2. Taxonomy (NCBI): domain Eukaryota; kingdom Viridiplantae; phylum Streptophyta; class Pinopsida; order Cupressales; family Taxaceae; genus Taxus; species Taxus chinensis. Next base: position 681,130,327 of record CM034147.1, read on the forward strand.
TATGAGGGTGAACTCGGGAAATGGCCTTTCACATCCTTGGTTCAAAGGAAAGAATGAGAATTATCTTTACTCACAAACCCGAGGAGGTATTGGTGTCCATCTAATACATCTTGGGGGAATCTATTATTTTAATTTAGCATCCTGAATGAGATTTAATTTAGAGGTGGTTATGTTTTTTTTTTTAAAGTAGAGATAGAAAAGAGAGCAACTTTGGCCATGGTAGTTATTTTCATCCATAGTGAGCATTGGGTGGGGCTTGAATTTGAATTGGAGAAGCTAATATTGGACATATATTCAATCGTTTCTCCCTTCATGGCTCTCTCTTATGGGTTGGTGATAGTTGTAGATTTCATAGAAATCAAAATGTGTTTGTATAAACCACTATAATTTGTGAAAATGGTTATCTACTAATCAGGTACAACCCCAACATTAAACCTTGATGATTTATAGAAGCCAATTCTTCTTGATGGTCAATTGATTGGGGAGAATCATATGGAAAAGGAAATGTAAGCATATGGGACAATTTTCCATCATGGTGTCAAAAAAGGTTTCAACATGAGCTTTGGTGGTAAAATGATTCTGCTAGTCCTTCTCATCCTTGATTGTCCAAGTAATTCACAACATAAATTGTAAATATCTACACTACCAATAAGGGGTATGAATTTTGTAATATGACCTACCTACTATACTTTATAGGTATATGCTACCTTAGAAAATTTAGTAATGTTTTGATCTAGGTTTAGAAACCTATTGTTATAAAGGGAAAAAACTTGTGCAATATTTTGAAATCATGAATACAAAAGAGAAAGGGAACCTTATAACCCTCATTTATCTATATAAAATGAATTTGTAATAATTTAAGTTTTTAGTTGATTTCCTGAGAATTCCATGTTGTAACATTGTAACAGTATATTTATAGACCTATGTATTAGTTTAATGAAGTCTAACGTTTCGAGTCATATAAATAGGGATAAAATATGATATAGATTATTGAATGGGTATATTATATAAATAGGGATAAAATGCAATTTAAATAATTTGGCAGGAGATTCGTAAGGATTAGAAATATTAAAATATTTTATTAATTATTATTAGAAATCTTAAATTGATTCAAACTTGATCAAGAAGAAATTTCAAATGTTAAAATGGATATTAAACATGAGTTAGAATAACATGAGAATTAATGGATTGGTCATTTATAATTAATGTTTAATAAAAAATAACCATGATTAAAGATAATTGTTTTTGAAATAATTAAAGCTACGTGGGGAATATTTTTTAAGTAATACTGGTGAATTATTATTAAATGTTATTAATTTTATAAGGACATTGTTGAGGAAACATTGAGGTAGCTTCTAGTATTTTATTAATCTAGGAATCAATCAGATTACAATGCAAATGATAGCTACAATACTTATAAGTATTGTATAACAAAGTAAAAACAAAATATTGTTACATAGTTGCAAAAAATCAACATCTACGTTTTGTATTAAACTAATACATGAATAAAACAAATATGGTCATAAAACCATATAACAATACAACAAATATTGAATAACTATTTACCACAGTAAAATAACTATTTACTAAAGGTAAAAGTAACTAAGGGAAATGCATAAATTACCTATATTAAAGTAAGTTTTACCTAACACCCCCCTTAATTTTGCATTGCATCAAGGGATGACGAAAGGAAATATATGAACTCAAATTTTTCACGTGTAAGTGACTTCATGAAAATATTCACTCATTGTTTAGCTGTTAGGAAAAACTGAAGTTGTATATTGTGTTTCAAAACATGCTCATGAATGAAATGAACATGTACCTCAATATGCATGCTTCTCTCATGAAACAATGGATTGTAAACAAGTTTGAGAATAACCTCATTGTCAACATACAAGGAAGTGGATTTCTCCTATGGTATTCCAAAACCCTCAAATCGCTTCGTAGACAACTCCATCTGTAGCACAATATTTGTCCCATATAAAATAGTGAGATTTTTTTTTTGTTTCTTGCTTCCCCATGATATCAATCCAAATGCCAAAAACAATATAATTCAAGAAGTGTATTTCCTATCATCAATATTACCTACATGATCTGAATCCAAATATCCACTCAAAAAGAAATTATCTTTCTTGTACTCTAGACCATAATCCATAGTACCCTTAAGATATCTCAAGATCCACCTTATTGATTTCTAATGATAAACTCTAGGTTCCTTCATGAACTGAGAAAGATAACTAACTGTAAAGATGATATCTAGTCTGGTATATGTTAGGTAAATGAGAATCCTAATTAACTATCGATAGATAGTTACATTTATTAGAGGAGATGGATCAATACAAGATAAATGAAGTCTTGTCTCCATGGGTGTAATAATTGGTGTGCAACTCATCATCCTAAATTTCTCAAGCATTTTCTTGGTATATTTCAACTAAGAAAAAAGACATGATTCTATTTTTTCCATATTTCTAATCTAAGACAATAGTGCATGAGCCCGAGATCTGTCATGTTGAACGATCAATTAATATCTTTCATTGTAGCATTAATCATCTTCACTATACTAACAATGATGAGTAAATCGTCAACATATACAAAAACTATCATAATCTCTCCCCTTGCCTCTTGAAGTAGAGACTGAGATCATATGGATTTCTCACAAATCCATGTTGGATGAAATTCTCATCAATATTGATGTACATAGCTTATGGTACATGTTTAAGGCCATGAAAATATTTGATGAGTCTACATACCTTTTTTGCTTATCTAGGTGTCACAAAACCTTTAGGTTGATTCATGCATACTTCCTCCTTTAGACCTTCATTTAGAAAGGCACTTTTCACATCCTTCTGATAGAATTTACAACCAAATTGAGTAGCTAGAGAAAAGATCATTATAATCATTTTGATCTTAGTTATGGGAGAAAATGTCTCCTCATACTCTATGCCTTCCTTTTGTGCATACCCCTTTTCTACCAGTATTACTTTGTACTTGTTATAGTCCCATCTGCTTTATACTTTGTTTTGAATAGTCATCTACAACCAATGGGCTTCTTCCCTAGTGGAAGATTGATAAGTTTCCCGGTGTTTTTTTTCATCACTAATTGATACTCAAAAACCATGGAATATTTCCAAGATTTTAACTATAAGGCTTCATGGATATTAGAGGGATCAACATATTTAACAACTTTACTCATCAAAGAACAAATTACATCTTTAAAGTTTTATTATGAGTATATGGTCTAGTGGTGGATGTATATAGAGGAGCATCTAACTGTGCATCTTGAATAATATTTATATACCACTTGGGCATACAGTGTACCATTCCCATGGGGTAGTGGTCTTGTCTGATCATCACCATCATCCCCATCATCACTGTCATCATTAGTGGGAGCATATGATTTTGTTTTCATAATAGGTGTGCCATCTAAATCATGTGAAGACTATAAGAGTATTAACTTCCTTCATCTCAATGAAATCAAAATATTCAATGGTGTAGACTTTCATAGTCTTCAGATCCATCAATCTATAGCCAAGAGCCTCTTCACTGTAGCCAATGAGGATGATTTTCTTTGATTTCATATCCAACTTATTTATCTTTTTCTTGGCTATGTGCATTTTATCTTTGCACCTAAATACTTTGAGGTGTGTAATGGATGGATTCTGATTCAACCATGCCTCATATCATGTTACTCCATCAAGAGCAATTGCGGGCACTCTGTTCAAAAAACATATTGATGTCTTCACTGCTTTAGCCAAGAATGTCTTTGCTAATCCAGAATCATTGATCAAACAACACACCATATCCATAATAGTACAATTCCTTCTCTCAACAACACCATTCTACTTTAGAGGAGGTATTTTTCAACCAATCACATGAGCTTCTAGGTAGGATTTGAACTCAATACTAGTGAATTCCCCCCTCGATCTGAGAAAAGAGATATGATATGGTAACCAATATCATTCTCAACAGCCACTTTGAACTTATTGAAAGCTTCACTTGTGTTAAAAACAAAAAAAATCCACATTTTTCTCAAATAACCATGAACATAAAACATGAAATATGGAAATCCAAAATTAATAAGATGCATTAGACCGCAAAGATAAGTATGAACCAAATCAAGCTTACATGTAGCTCGATAAGTACGCTTCTGGAATGAAGGTCTATATTGTTTTTCTATGAGACGATTAGGAAAATTTTCTTTATCCTTTTTTAGAGATGGAAAGACTCCCACAATATTGTACTAGTGAGTTGTATCGAGATATCCAAAACTAATGTGACCAAGTCTTTGATACCATAACTATGTAAAATAAGTATTCTTAGCTAATAGTTTCTGATTATCCCTGTGGAAAAAATCAATTTGGAACATTCGTCCCATATTTGAGGCTTTTGTAACAATTTTTGAGTCTTTAGATTTGTCTCGAATCAAACACATTTTCTTACTGTAATGACTATAAAAAATAAATATTTATATTATGATATAGAAGCTAAATAGCTAATAATAAGTTCTTCATCAAACTAGGGACATACAAGAAATTTGATAGCCTACAATTTCATGAACCAAGAGGAAGTGTGATATTTCCAATACATTGGAGTGTGTAGGAAGAGTCATCCCCCAATGAAACATTTTTTTGGAGGGTGTGTCATGTATAGTGGTGAACTAGTCTCTGCGTATGATCATGTGTCGAGTATCTCCCAAATCAACGTACCAAATTGCACTAGATGATATGGTTGGTTCACTGGAATGGGTAGTGTACAAGAAATCTTCATCATCTGAATAGTCTTCTTTCTTAGCTATATTTCCTTGTTGATGGGATTTATTTTGTTATTTTCCCTTTTTCTTCCCTTTCTTGTAGTGTGGTTTTCCCATTGTGCAGTTTTGATTTTGAGGTCTGAAATTGATCGATGACCCTTTCTAGTTTGTGTTATATCGGTAATCTTTTAATTCATGTCCTCATTTGTAGGCATGACATTTATTCTTTTGATTTTCACCTTGTTGATGATGTTTTTGGGACTTTTGGGAAGATTTTTCTTTTCCCTTCCCTTTATGATGAGAAGATAATGCATGTTCTTCTTCTTCATCATTTTTGTAAAGTGCCTGTTCTTGCTACAACAAATTCACCAGCCTATCAAAATTGATGGTCTAATCTGACTACTTGATTGTCGTCACAAAAATGAGGTAAAAAGGAGGAATTTATCTCCAAGCAATGATGTTGAGAGCTATATCAGAAAAATCCTCTCCCATTGATATAAGTGAATCCCTCAATGTTGTAATTCTTCGCAACAAGGACTCCATTTCTTGTTCAGCTTGAATTTTAATGTTTGCAACAAACTCTATAAATTTAGTATCATTTTCTTGTTTCGGGCCTCATACACTATGGTTAGCTTGTCCCATGTTTTTTTGGTAGTTTTAACATCTTGAATGTGGGGTTTCATGTCATCAAACACTACGAACAAAATTATCAACTTGGCCTTCTGATTGGTTCTATGAAACTGTCGTTGTTAAGTTGCATCATTTGCTCATTTGGTTGTTGAACCATTTGATAACTAGACAAATTTCTTCAAACTTGAGCTTAGTTTGAAATTTGGTCTTCCACATGCTGTAATTATAACCAAAAAGTAGCTGCAAGTTAGGAAAAAATAATTTTAAAGCATTGTTTTCCATAGTGGGTGGTTAGATTATTCTCAACTAGATGACACGTTAGCACAAAACAATGAATTTTTTTACCAAACATATAACATTACATTTGAATGTACCAAAAAATTTAATGATAGGTAATTTTTTTTGTTTTGTGAGGCCCTGGTGGTCTCCGACGCTCAAAATGGATCACAATGCAAAAATTACAAAATATAACTAAAAATTAGTTGAAAATAGCTCTTTTGGGAGCACCTCCTTTTACAAAAGTGGCCCAAAATCAGTTTTTAGGGTCCACATGAGATTTACTTTGGCCCAAAGTAGTGTTTTTGTCACTAAATTGGAGGGGGGTTAATGGTATAAATTGTTTAGTGGTGGTTCAAGCCACTAACTATAGTGGTTACCGCTATAAATTTCCTCCAAATTTCAAATTTTAAATAGTGGGGTTAGGGGGGTTGATGTCCTGACCTGCCCACTCTCAATGCATTAACTCCACTTGACTACATGGCATATTTATCAACTAATTTTGACTTTGCAAAATTATAACATGAAAATTTAAAAAAAAGTCGGAAGTGTCCTTTCTCATGGTTTATCACCTTCATTGTGATCGTTTTATTCTTCTGATCATTTTAGCCTTTGTTTCATTCATTTTGGTTAAGTGGTTCTCATTCTATGTAGCAAACAACGTTTTAATTAATTAATTAATATTTTACCTTTCATTTAATAAAATAAAATTTATTAAATTTTAGGGTTTTTAATTAATAAATATTGGTTTTATCCTCATAAAAGTTTGTTCGACAAATTTGGAAGAAGTTTCTCATTTTCTCTACGTGGGCATTTAATTTCCGTGAGAAATTGCCATGGGCAATTATAATTCCGCTTCCCTCATCCAAGAAGTGGGGAAGAAAACGGTTATAGGGAGGTGAATAAGCAGGAGAAATTGGGAAGACGAAGAAGTAAGGAAAGTTTCCAGATATCCAGAGCTAGAAGAAAGAGAAGCTCATTCCACAGGCACTCCTTAGCTTTCATACAGAAACCTAACATGTGCATTAGCTAGAGCTAGGAAACCTTGAAAGCTCCAGATAGTTGTATTCATCAAATCAATCTATTCTATGGAGTTCATGCCCACAACCTGATTCAAGATAGGCCAAGTACCGACTGTCTACATGGTCTATGCAACCAAAGGAAAAATGACCCACGTAGACAAAGGCAAAACAACCCACATAGACAAAAAAGAAGACAATCTACACATGCTAGAAGAAGGAAGCGAGGATCCATCATGCTCGGGGAGGTAAAATGTTGTCCAACACAGGCCACACAACTCACCTTAACAATCCACACACTCACCTTGGCAGGCCACACAATTGTCAAAGCATTGGCCATCGCAAGTTAAAAAAATAAAATAAAAAATAGCTACGTGCCAAGCCACGCAAGTCAAGGCCAAGCTTAGGGAGATTCATCATTTTCCACACATACAAGCCTAACACGAAGGACCAATGAACAAAACACGATCTTGAGTTTCAATTTACAAAGTAATTCTGGAGGTAACTCAATTTCCAAGGCCAAATTCATTGTATTTTGGCCCGATTTGTAATTTGAGCTCAGTCTCAATATTTCATTGTATAACTTAAGCTCATACCGAGCTAAAGCTCATATTACCACTTTGTAAAAATTGTAATTACTCGGCTTTATTTAAAAAAAGGAAATACAAAATAAAGAGTCGTATTTTTCCTTATGGTAATGGTGGTCCAGAGACTAAGACCCAACACCTTCCCAGTGCATGTTTTCCTTTTCTTTCCGCTTTAAAAATTCACAATGGGAGAACGTTCTAAAAAATCTGCACTCAAGTATGCATATCAAGGATTAATCCCAACATCTTCCATAAGCTCAGCATATGATAACATTTTAGATACTAATATGGGCCATGTGGATATGATCCAATTTTGTGACAGGGTTAGGAGGGAAGGAAAAACTATTTTCTCAAAAAGGCTCTATCACTGTGGCTTACCTCAAGCAGAAGCATTTCTGATTGCAATACAATGTCCTAAGTTTTTTTTGGCATGTGCCAAACACTATGACCCTGAGTGTTGGGGAGTCTATAACAATAGAAATGAATCCCTTCTACTTAACTCTCCCAAACACATGGAGGAGATGTTGAAAGTGCCATTGTATGAAGAAATTGCCGACATAACACGAGAATCGACACAACAATTCTAGGATGAAGATCCCTTTAGACGGTCAAAAATGGTGAATAAGAATTGGTTAGTTAAAAAACAAAACTCACAATTCAAGAATACCTAAAGAATTATTTAATGTGGAGTTTCATGAATAAATAGGAGTTATGATCACTTTCCTCAGTAGGGTTTTTAGTCTCCCTTCCACCAAAAATTTCCATCCTTAGATGTACAAATTCATTTGTATCATCCTTGATGAAAAGATGTTCGTTGACTGGTAAAGTATCATCAATAACACCCTCCACAAGCACTTGATCGAGGTGAGCATGACGGGTCACTTTTGCATGACCTCATATTTGATCTATGTTGTAGCTAGGAGGAGAATATTTTCAGCGCTGACAATTAGATGCACAATGGGTTCTGGTAAAAATAATGTTTTTCCCTTTTACCCCCACAAATCTTGAATTCAAGAACGGTTCTCAACCATTTTTGGAGGGTCAATGATGCCTTCCTTTTCTATGTAATTAGATCACTAGGGAGAAATCTAGAATAATTTTTTTTAGAGGATGTGAAAGTTGTCATTGAACAATGGGGAACTTGGTCTATCTAATTTTCTTCTTACTCCTATACACAAGTTAGTGGATTTCGTGGTAGATTCGTACAAATTCCCTAAATACGTTAGTAACAAATTAGCGTTGATGGAACTTTCATGTCAAGTTTTCCTAGTCCATTTTCTACTTGTGAATAAACATAGATAAGACATTCATTTCCCAATTCAGATTGGGGAATACAAATGCCCAAGTTCCTACAGTGTGGAATTGATGGAAAAATAATTTTCGCACATCACCATGTACATTATTGTCACAAGTAGGGATCAGTTTGATATTAAAGGGTCCATGGAAAGAGCTCTAAGAGAAAGATACAAACACAGAGCAAGCATAAAATACTATTGGGCAGGATGTGCGGATGAGAGGGAGGTAAGACGACTATAATTTTCTTGTCTCACATTGGTTAAAATAGAAAATTATGGATTGAGAGATCCTCCTTTGACCCTTTTCTGATAATGGAACTGATCTTATGGATCCTACCTATGATCAAATTGTTTTCACTCCACTCCGTAGTATTTATTGGAGTAAAGGAGATGAAAATTCTCTAGATACCATGAATCAACCCGTGTTGAGAAGAACTATGATGTGGTATGAGAACCAAATAACCAACCCTCTCCCATTTCAAGCACATTTTTGAAATAAAAAAATTACCAACGAGAGGAGGGATCACATAGAAAATGGTGGTACAAACCTCTTCACGGAATTCTCCACTAATTTCATTGCACACATATTAGAGGCAAAGAAGGTGGTTACCCAAATCTAAATCTAATGAAGAAGCAATGTCTCAAAGGTTAGTAAAGAGTGTGCATACTAGTGAAGGAAGAGAACATGTTTCGGGTATCACTACCACAAACTCATCTATCCACATCAATGAGAGTTCCAATAGGATCACTAAAGTTCTAATTCATCAATTTTAGACACGTGAGTCTAAACAAATCCCAGTGGTATATGTATCCAATTCTTCTAAGCATCAAGGTGATGGGAATGTTCCACAAGAACATGATGGCAATTAACAATGTGTTGCAAATACCAACTTCCCCCAAGATTGAGGTTGCAGAAAAGTTTCCTATTGGTTTTAATCACAAGGAAAGTAAAGAGGGTATCCCTTCCAATTCTCAACTTTGTTGTGTCAAACTAATGAATGAAACACTTTCCTGGGTTGATTGTGAAATCAAAAAGAGGAAGAGATTGATCAAAGTGGCCAACATCGATTTGGAATCTCTTTTTTCCCTTTCCAACGAAGTTGTGCCCAAAAATCCCAAGGTCTTTTATAGGGTAGTTAGTGATGATGGCAGAGATAAATTTGCAGAAATTGTAGTTCCAACAATTGAAAAGGATCATGGAGACATGACAATCATTGATTATGAAGTATCCAAAATAGCCCTTGGAAAGACCACTTTTGAAAGTGATATTTCCATGGTGAAAGATTCAATGAACAATGTGCTTAAACGGTTAGAGAGATACAATTCTCAAATTTCCCAACTCAAAGAAGAGAAGAATCAATTGATCTCATATGTTCAACATTTGATCAGTCCAATTGCATCTTCTTTTCTTGTTCCAGAAATGGTGGCCATCCTAGATCAGGAAATTATCAATCAATCAAAGGATGTGATCACTTTAGGGCACGCTGTAAAGGTCTTGGGTTTTTGAGATAGAAAATTGTGGTTTGAGAACAATTGATGAGGTGATAAAAATATCTGACAATATTTATGCCTACTTTGATCCAATGTTTCCATTTAAGGAATGCCTCATTGCAAAATTAATAGCTATGGATCAGATCTTTCCAAGTCTTTAGGATCATTCCCACATGGAATCTAAATTCTTAGCCTCAGAGGGAATCCTTGAGTTTGACCATCACATGACATAAATTCTATGGCTAAATCATGCTAAGTCCAGGAAATTGATTCTAGAAGAATTAGCAATTCAGTTTGACAGTCTGTGTGATGAAGCTTATACCACACTCTCTTCCATTCAAGCCTTCATAGAAGATGTTCCTTGTTCCTTTATTAATGAACACAACCAAAGGATTTTATTCCAACATTTGAAGGAACAATTCACAAAATTGATACATGAAATGTACACTCTTGTCTATAATTTTTCCACTTCTTCTATGGATCAATGTTACACGATCAAACACCTTTGCAAAGAGATAAAATCTAAAGATATAGGCCTTAATACCATACCAGGTAAGATTCTTGAACTATAGATACTCTGTGAGGCTTGTCTTCTTCGAAGTTATTTTCCAGAGGAAGAAAAGATGCCCTAAACATTGTTAAATCTCAAATCTTTTGAATTGGTGAAAGATCGGGACCCTTGTTTCACCAAAAAAATGGTGGGATAATTTCTTATGTTATCTAATGGGTGTGCTTGTTCATTTCTCATATGAATGAGAATAGGAGAACCCTACCTAATGGATAAGGCACTAGTTGTTTTACTTAATTTTCATGTGTTTTTCTGCATGGGGTTCACATGTACCCATTTCCCTTTATTTATGCACTTCTCCTAAAGTGACTTTCAAATTGTTATAAAGTGATGTTGACTTATTTTAGTTAGGTCATTTAAAAGCAAGGTCACTTAAAGTGCCCTAATTTAATATTCATGTAAACCCTAACTACCTTGTAACCAAATTTTAGGTTATAAAAAGGAAGTTAGGGGATCATTTGTAAGGGTGAATTTGAGAGAGGAGAATAAATTATTTTGTGTAAGATTTGTTTCAAGAAAGAAAATTTTTGTTCTTTTGTGAAGACATTTTGAAGAGTTAATGAAATATGAACTTTGTGTCCCATTCATTATCTCTTGTAGCATTTGATGCTATTATGTTCATTAGATGTTAGTGTTTAAATCTTGCATGTGAATACTATCTTTGATCTTATGTCAACATTATTAATCTGTTATTCTTGTTCACAGTGATCAAGCTCTGATATCTACTTGATCGAGTGTGTTTCCTTTCATTTATTCCTATTTAGCTAATTCAAATGCTATTTTATTTGAGTTAGTTATTCATTGTTCTTCTTCTTCTCTATGCAATATTAGGCTCTATTTTTACGTAACTATTGTATGCTCCTTCCATCCATTTCTTTCCTTCATTCCATTTCATCTCCCTTATTCACACTTCTTTCCATTTGATGTCCCAAAATACCCCCATGTATAATTTTGAATGTATAAATGTAAATACAGTTTTGGTTCTCAATAAAGGAACCTTCATTGCGGAGGGAATTTGTCCCCTAACTGTTGCATGTGATTTACATGCGTGCAAATCCATTCGCTAACACATATGAATTGAAGAAACTATTATTTAAACAAGATTAAAAATTTCCAACCTATTAAAATGTGACATGTCAGTTAGTTAGAGGGCCACCTGGTGTGATGTAGGGGGAGGTCTAGGTATTCTATCCAAAGCAGATATGTGTGTTATTTACCTCCATCATTGTTTGGTTTTATAAGCAATTTTATTTGTACTGTGTTGTGTGTTTTCATCATTTGTTTATAGGTTACAGGGGTAGATTTAATGTGTGTACACGGAGATGCTTGGCCTCAACAGTTTGAGGTGGAAGGGTTGAGCTTGACCTAGATCTAGATCACCATTTGGTGCATGGTTTTTACAACACACTCAATCCTTTGGCTTGGAACTCGGCCCAGTTCACAACTCCGACATGGTGTTGGATGGCCCAACTCAGTGGGAAACTTGGGCATTGTAGACATAAAATCACGCACTTTGGGTAATCATCTAGTCTTGATTACATAATACTATTCATATGATTCCTAAGTAAGAATGATTCTAATTAACCCATGTCTTTGGCCATCTTTCTTTGTCTTCTATTTCTCATTTCAGTCTTGCACCCTTACTTTCTTAGTCTGTCTTTTTATACTTGAGATTTTATCATCCTGGACACTAGTGCCTAGCAAAAATGGCAGCTCCAAGCATCCTCCTCCCATCTGGGCGCCCTTGACCCCTTTTTACTTTACTTGCACTTTTTGGGTCTTTTCTATCCATTTGAGCATATTATCTTTTCGGTAATAAACCTTTTTGGGGTTAATTACAAAATTCAAACAAGGGAATCATATAAATATAAAGTTATGTGATCATAATAAAGGACCAAACACTAAGCACTATCTACCACTACCTAAGGTTGCATCCATCTAGCTCCATCTAAAGGGACATAAGGGCTTGTTTTCTTCATCACACTTCATAAGAGGGAAGTTCATTTTATTCCATGCACACATTTACTACATTCTACATTTAGCTACTTGCTCACTATCTAAGTGCGACTGACATAAGAGCAACCTAGGGCACAATTCGACACACACACACAAAACTACATTGGATCTGAGATGTACTGTAACACTCATTCGTTAGTTCACCATTGTGACATTTGAGGATAATCCGACCCCATCATTTTACATCTTTATTTTTTAGGATTTGATGTCTGTTTAAGGGTTTAGAAGGTTCATACTTTATTGGAGGTTAACAATGACCTTAGCAATCTTGGTGTGAACAAAAGAAACTAAAGGAAAAACACCTTATCACACCTTAGAGGAGGTTTTATGAGATTCTACGCAGACCCAGGATCCCAGAAATAGACGTAGGGTTCCTGTGGGTGTCCTTGTCCCTCTTTAGATGCCCCAGTTCAACCTGCTCCTCCAGTTTTGCATTTTTCTGAGCTTCACTGCGACGGTCGGTGCTTCATCTTTTCCATTTTTCTAACTTTGTGCATTCTCTAGAACTATGCGAATCAGCTAAGGCCTCTCACCTTCTACTTGTACTTATGGTTTTATAATTTATTACTTAGTTTGCTTATATATCATTTCCGTACCTTAATTTATCATTCATTTACTACAATCTTGCATTCAAATTAGGCTCATATGTTTACATTTTATCTTAATAATTTTGGTGAACCCCATTGCTCAAAATCCACCTTCTTTCTAGGGTTTTCTTCTTATGCCCGTCACCCATAGTGGCCAATTTGGGTCTCTTGATCATCTTGAGATTCCTCCATCCTCCCATAGGGTTTCTAAATCAATGGCTACAACTGAAAATTCCTTTGCTAACTCTTGCAATGTTCCCCTTAATGAAATAAAAACACCTGATAGTGAATAGTCATACGATGAGGATACTAATGTTGATCAAGACCAGTTAAACACACTTACCCGATTTTCAATAGGCTTTGCATAATAATCCCACTCATCTTTCGTATATTCTACATGCTTTGATTACTGCTAAAAATACTCGTGATGCTGCCTCAGATCCTCTTATTGCTAATTATTTAGCTCCCATGGTCTCCACTCAACCTCTTGCCCTAATTTCCATTTATAACATTATCGCTACTATCATTCCACCTAATACTCCCAATGCACAACCTGGCTCCTCTTGAAGTAATCTTGATGTAATTTCTTTATATCGGGATCTATAGACACAAATTCTCCAGCTAAAACTCACCGCTTCTCATGTATCTCCAAATTTTGACTCCACTTCCCTCCTTTATACTCCTTTTGCACCCGCTATTTCCGCATATCCACTAGCATCAAATTTCATCTTCCCTAAGTTGTCAATCTTCAAAGTCCATGATGACCCGCAAGACCATCTTTGAACCTTTCATGTCGCATGTCTTGACTATATGGATGATTACACCATTTTAGAAAATCTCTTTCCTCCCAATCTCCAAGAGTATGTGATGCATTAGTTCTATAACCTACCTTTTCACTCGATAACATCTTTCATGCATCTAGTCGATGATTTTTATCACTCACTTCTCTATCAATATCAGCTCTAAGATTTCATATACACAACTTGCAAAACTCAAACAAGCGTGTAATGAACATCTAGTGAACTATGTTTTACAATACAAAAACAAACTAGCTAAGATGTCTAATGTTCTTATGGACTCTAAGCTTCAAGAATTATTCATATCAAATTTTACTATCACCTTTTTAGGAGAGTGTTCTATTTGATACATCTCCCTCATTTGATCACTTATGTCACCCTCTTAAGATTCATGAAAATAAACTCTTATCTATAGGTAAGCTTAAGTATCAAGAGAAAGCCTCATCTTCTACGTGATTTCAAATTAAAACACCCTTCAAACCAAACACAAAACCTGTTGAAGATAAAGATACTGTCAACATGGTATCTACCACCAAAGAGATTCACTCGCTATTACCTCGATGTACATACATAAAGTTAACTATCCTTCCACATATTTTAATTCCATAGCTTGTCGAAATTAATTTCATCACACTTACTCCTCCTCTCCAATTAGATCCATCTCATCCAAAAGGTTGTAATTATGATGAAAAATTCAATTGTGACTATCATCAATGTGTAGAAAATTCTACAGATCATTATTTCAAACTTTGAAATCTCATTAAAGATCTGATTAACAATAATAAAATTTAGCTTCTAGAGCCTACGAATTTTGCACCTGTCAATAACAATCATAAGCTCAAGATCTTTAACAATCCACTTTCAAAACATGATAATAAACTGGATGACTCCATTATCCTCCTAGCTCACATCGCTCTATTATTCTAGTACATCAGTCTCAGTCCATTTCTAGGACAACTCCTTCATCTAGACACACTTCACCAACTCATTTTATTCCTTGTAGATGTTCCTTACCGCCACGCTCTACTTCACATAGGTGTCCATCACCTCCACGTTATGCTTCACATAGATCCCCATCACCTCCAAATTTTGTTACATTAAGGTGCCCACCATCTACTCATTGGTCGCATGCATATATAGGATTCATTCACCTGCATAATTTTTATCTCATATAACACCACTTCTAGAGGATAATCACGCACCTTTGTCTCCACCAACATTGGATGGAGGGTCTCCATCTTTCACTTTTATTAGGTAGTGCACTCACCATCACACACTTGGGGGGCATCATGCTTATTATCTCCCCCCTCTAGAATTGACACATGTCATATTATCTCATCATTCTGCATCTAGGATTTCACATATACCACACACATCTTGATACACACACACATATCACCATTTCCCGATGACACACTCTAGTGATTTGGTTCACACTTGATTGTTGAGGGCATAATATACACATGAACCTAACACACTGCACACTGTACACACCAAAAATTCTCACACAATTGAACATATCACACATTTTTTACTAGACATATTCACCACACACATCTCTAAACATTGCTTAGTCACACTAAACATTGCACAACTTACACATCGTGCATCATAAACTTAGGACATATTATCTTACAACATCTTCTACACACTTTGCATTTTATTCACTCTACACATTTACACTATATCTCTCTTATATCTACTTATATGTGTCACGGTATTTACCCTATGACGCACTCTAATCCTGCGGTCCATACTAGACTGTTGAGGGTATACATATCAAATGGACCTCATTGCAATCAGACATTTAATTATTCAATCCTCTTACCATGCGAAATTCCTAACTAGTTATTTCTTCACACATATTGTGATATAAGCTTTATGCTAAAACATCACCCCCTTTTAGCTTTCCTATTCATTCATATCATGGTATACGCATTATGCTAAATCACCACACTTGTTAGCATTTTCTTCACATATTTTGTGATATACGCTTTATGTTGCATCATCCCCCCTTTTAGCTTCTAATTCACTCGTTTTGTGATATACGTTTTAGGCTAAATCATCACTCCTACTAGAAATCGTGATATACACTTTTGGATAAATCATCACCTCTTCTTGATCACTCATCCCTATGTCACATTCAATATCATCTACACCTCATACTTCTACAATAAACACTCCACGATTTATTCATCAAATATTTTTAACACATGACAACACATTATTCAAACAATTTCCCAATGAAACACCCTTGTTTGTGGTTCATTCTTGACTTCTGAGGGGGCATAAACAAATGAACCTCAATTCACACATTTCCATCTAATCAGGGGCATGTTGCTCTTATCACATTCAGACTGCATTCCATTCTGCCTCATCCAAAACATACTACATATCTTGGTTGTATTTACTCTTGTTTACATTTACTTGTTATGCACACATCTTATTACACATGCTAGATAGACATCCATTATGTCATTATATTTATCATACACACATGCACGATCACTTTATTTTCTAGTTGTGATCACAAATTCTAGAGATCCGTTACATGTAGTATGGATGTTTGGCGCAATACCTATTACCAGTCCCAAAACGGGTCTTGGGGGCATCCACTTTCATACATTACATATTATATTGTTTCATTTTTGTTCATAACACATTACTTTATAGGCTTATACATGCTTTGACATATTTTTCATCTTTATAACATGCTAATGGGTGCTTTAGGTGCAAAATTTGTCTTGCAGGTCTATTTTCTTCCATGTTTGTTTATTACATTGCTTGCTCTTTGTATTCTCTTGTTTGCAGGATTTTACATTTGTCTTATGTACACACTTGTATGTTTGCATCCATTATGGCCTTGATTATCTTGTGAAATTATGAGTGGTGTCCCATGTTTATAACCCACTTTTCATAGTCTACATTTTATTCTTGCATGTTTACATTGTCTTCTTGTATCTTAGATTACACATTTTCTTCATGTCTTCTAGCTTACATTTTACATGCATGTTTTCTTGTACTAAAACTTTTCTCCTAGCCACTTTGTTTGCATGTGCCTTGGTTTATACCAAGCACATTCGCTTCCCCATGTAGGGCACAATTTCATTACAGTGGTCAGTCCTCCTTTTGGCTGTATACTCATTTAGTGACATCACATGCACCCCAAACGAAGAGGGAATCATATGGGTGAATCAATCACCCCATACATTGTTATACACATCACGGTACCAATATAACATAATTGTCAGTTTCAGAAAGGGCTTAGAATTAGACTTAGGTCCTTACCACAAAAACCTTTCCTAGATGCTTGAAACTAGGGGCAATTACACAACAATTGGTAGTTCAGCACAGTTTACAGAAATCCACACACATCAGATTTTATAGGGCATATAGTCCTCAACACATGTGTTTATACACACCATATGGAGTGGTGATCTATATTATGGGAAAGAGTTAAAGGATTGGAGGATGACACCAGACTCTTCTCCCTACACTTCTTCGATTTCATTGGCGTGAGATCACCTAAAAAAATCGTGCATCAACATTATCTATATGATCCTTTTCTACACTCTTTTACTCATCACAAATTAGGCACACATGTTCCTTTTTCACACTTTAAGAAATTTTTCATACTTTATTTACGCACTCTTTTACATATTTTATCATATACATATGTATTTGACTACTTATTTGACTTCTCTTTTACAGGTTCGTCAGTATGGGAAGCGGTAGTTAACATCATCAACATCATCACAATAACAAAAATAAAGTTGACATCAATAATATATACATTGAGACATCTATACATGCATTTCCATCATAGGTTCATTTTCATCACCACATTTTTACGCTTTCTCCTCCTTAGCATCCATGCTTCACATTTTTATCATTTCACTCTTTGTCTATTCCCTCGGCACACTTGCATCATCAATCTACATGGTTATTAGGTACCCATATCTATCTACTTTATGTTACCGAGATTTCCACTCACTAACATAAAGTGGGGTCATATTTAGACACAAAATCACACACTTTGAGTAATTATCTATTCATGATTACATACTACTATTTATACGATTCGTAAGTAAGAAAAGTACTAATTAAAACATGTATTTGGTCATCTTTCTTTGTATTTTGTTGTTCCTTTCAGTCTTGCACCCTTGTTTGCTCAGTCTATCTTTTTGTACTTCGGATTTTATCATCCTAGACATCATTGCTCATCTAGGATGCCAACGCCAGGCGCCCTCATCCCCTCTAGGTGCCCCTAACCCCTTTGTACTTTATTCACACTTTTTGGGTCCTTTCTAACTGTTTGAGCATCTTATATTTTTGGTAATTGTCCTTTTCGGGGTTACTTACAAATTTAAAACAAGGGAGTCATATAAATATAAAGTTATGTGATCATAATAAAGGACCAAACACTAAACGCTATCTATTACCATTGAAGGTTGCATCCATCAAGGAATTTAAGAGATCCATTGCATCTATCTAGCCCCATCACAAGGGACATAAGGGTTGGTTTTCTTGATCACACTTCATATAAGGGAAGTTCATTTTATTCCATGGACACATTTACTACATTCTACATTTAGCTACTGGTTCGCTATCCAAGTGTGACTGACACATAAACAATCTAGGGCACAATTTCCCACACACATAGAGAACTACATTGGGTATGAGATGTAGTGTAGTACTCAGTCATAAGTTCTCCATTGTGACAACTGAGGAAAGTATAACTCCTCTTTTTGCATCTTTATTTTTTAGGATTTGATGTTTGTTTGAGGGTTTTACAGGTTCATACTTTATTGCAGGTTTATAACGACCTCGAAGATCTTAGTGTGAACTTGGTAGGACTATAAGTGACTAATGGAAAAAACCTTGTGACACCTCAGAGGAGGTTTTATGATATTTTCCGTAGGCTGAGGTGCCAAAAAATAGACCTAGGGTGCACGTGGGTGCCCCGATCCTTCTTTAGGTTCCCCACTCCAACCTGCTCCTCCATTCTACATTTTTCTGAGATTTGGTGTGATGGTCAATGCTTCATCTTTTCCAGTTTTACAACTCTGTGTATTCTCCAAAACTATGCAAATTAGCTAAGGCCTCTCACCTTCACCTTGCACATAGGGTTCTATAATTTATTGCTTAGTTTGCTTATATATCATTGTCATACTTAATTTATCATTCTATTAGCATATGGATTTGCACGCATGCAAATGACATGCAACAGTGTGGGAACGAAGTCCCTCCTCAATGAAGGTGAGGCTGCCTTTATTGAAAACCAAAACTGTATTTACATCTGTACATTCAAAATTGTATGTGGGGGGTGTTTTGGAACATCAATGGAAGAAAAGTGAATGAAGGAAATGGAATGAAATGAAAGAAAGGAGTGGAATGGAATGGACTGAAAGAACATGCAAGAGTTAGGTAAAAACAGAGCCTAATATTACATGAAGAGAAAAGATGAATAACCAACACAAATAAAACGGAGTTTGAGTTAGCCAAACAAGAACATGCAAAAGGGAACACACATGAGCAAGTAGATAGTCAGAGCTTGATCATTGTGAACTAGAACAACTGATTACTAATGTTGACAATAAGATCAAAGATAATATTTGCATGCAAGTTTTAAACACCTAACATCTAATGAACATAAGAACACCAAATGTTACCAGAGACAATGAATGAGACACAAAGTTCTTATTCCATTAACTCCAAAATGTTTTTCACAAAGAACACAAAGTTTCTTCTGAAAACAAAGCTTGCACAAAAGTATCTTCTTCTCCTCTCTCAAAGTCACCCTTACAAATGAGCCCCTCACTTCCTTTTATAACCCAAAAATTGGTTACAAAGTAGTTAGGGTTTTAAATGCACATTAAATAGGGCACTTGAGTGACTTTGACTTTTTCCAACCAACTTTATTAAATACAACCCAAAAATAGAAATCACTTAAAATATCCAATGTTTCCCAAATAACAACACCTTTAAAAATATACAATAATAATCAGTGCCTTATCCATTGAAACGGGGTCCGCCTATCTCAAACGTATGAGAAATGGACTCTCCCAATTCGCTAGATATCAAGAAATCAACTTCCCACACCTCCGGTGAAATTAGGATCTGCTGCTTTTGATAATTGAAAGGATCTAAACCTTCCCAAAGTTTCAAACATCTTTTCCTCTTCTGGAGGTTCACTTGACCGAAGAATAGCTTCAAAAAATACCTGCAATTCAAGAATTCTACTTGGCATATCATTAAAATTAACAATTTTAGACTGAGCATCCTCAAACAAGTTCTTCAATTTGATACACCGTTCCATGGAAACCACCGAAAAATTGTTGGCAGGAGTGTACATGTCCTTGAACAATCGTGAGAATTGTTCTTCTACCTGCTCCGATGAACACCTTTGATTATGCTCATTCACTAGGTTGCAAGGAATTTCAGCTATGAAATCCTGGATTGAGGAAAGTGAAGCGAAAACTTCATTGCACATGTTGTCATAATGGATCATAGAATCCACAAGAAGCGTCTTTCTCGATTTGAGATGTAGACACCAGAGGAAACGTGTCCCTCGATGTTCAAATTCGAGAATCCCTTCAATAGCCAACACTGAAGACTCCATACTTGTCATCTCCTGCAGAGTGGGCAATATCTCATCCAAATTTGCTATCGTAGAAACAAAAGTTTCTTTGAAAGAAAGAATTGGATCTAGATATACACTGATATCTTCATGAAGCTTAACTGCAGTCTTGATCGTTCCTTGGCCCAAAACGAGAATCTCCGAAAGCCAAGTTTTAGTGACATGGCCCAACGTGTTTATTTCCTTTGACAAATTAAGAGTCTCTTCATCTGGGGCAGCCACCGCATCAGGTACTGGGAAGGTGGATGATATGGGATTTATTAAATGCTGAACATACTCCACCAATTGACTCTTTTCAGCCTTGAGCCGAGAATTTTGGGACTTGTATTTCTCCAATCTTTTTAGCACGATATCAATTGAATCTCGAGCCATCGCCATGTCACTTTCCAACGTGGATCTCCCAAGTCCTAGTCTGGAAACTTCATAGTCGGCTGGCGTCATAGCATTACGTTCTTTATCCACTCGTGGAATGGCAAGGTCTGCAAACTTGTTTCCATCATTATCCACCATTATTCAAGAAAGTACCTTGGGCTTCTTAGGAATGGCGTCATTCGACAGTTTGAAAAGGGCATCAAAATCAATGTCGATTGGCTTGACAACTCTCTTCCTTTTCTTCACTTCAGAATCAACCCAAGAAGGAGTTTCGTTTACTATCTCGGCATATAGAATCCTGGAGCTTGAATCAATATCCTCATCATCCCTGACATCATGAGATCCTTCTTGAATCCTATCAACGGCCTCAATTGGAGGAGACACAACCTCAATGTCCAATTCCTGATCGTTCGGGAGATTTTGGGAGATCTGTTCATGAACTACGTGCTCCGAAGTATTTGATATTTGAATTACTTGTACTTGAGTGGGTGTTTGTTCGAAGCATGGCTGAGGATCATTTGCTACCAGCGTATGAGTGCTATTAATGATGTGAGTGGAAGAATCTCTACTCGAGGTAGAAAATCCAGACACACGCTCCTTTCCTTCTTCAGGGTTTGGATCTCTGGATCTCTCTCTTTGTGACACGTTGTTCGGTGAAGTGGATTTCGGCAACCATTCTTTTCTTGTATGTCGTGTATGATCGGATGATAACGAAGTTGATCGAGAAGAAACCTTGGTCGAATGGAGGTGTCCTGATATAGGCAATTTTTGTGATTCTGAAACGGGATTCGGAATTGATTGAAATTTGGCAAGTTCCTTATCATACCAAGATATGCTTCTTTCGATAATTGGTTGGTTCTTGCCATCGAGAGAAAATTCATCTCTTTTGGTCCAGTCGATTCGAGGAAACGGTGTGAAGGCAATGGCATCGTACGAGGGATCAACGACATCTTCATCATCGGTTATGAATGAATCGGGAGGACTCCTGATGTGGAGGCCTTGATTTGAGC